>PVKZ01003313.1:0-55175 GCA_004027375.1 Macroglossus sobrinus | reverse complement strand
AGAAATGATGAGACACAGTCACATTGAGGATTTATTTCAGAAGCAGACCCAACACATTTGTTTATAGAATGAATAAGAAGTGTAAGTCAATCAGAAAACTTAAGAACAACTCCTAGATTTGGGAGCCAAGTGAATAGTGGTGAGTTTTTATGAGATGGGGATGAGTAGGTTTGAGAGAAGAAAAGCTGAGAATTCTATTTGGTTCTGATAACTTTGAGTCACTTAGTAGACATCCAGAGAATTGTCTAGTGGGCAGCAGCTATGACAGGATGGAGCTAAGAGGGAGTTGGAGCGAGGCACATAAATATGTGACTCTTCAGCATTTAAGAGATGTCGTTGAAGCCACACAAAGGAGTTCATCTAGGGTGTGAATGTATATCTAGAAGGAAAGAACAAAGATTGATCTTTGAGTCATTTTAACATTTAGAGGTCTTGGTAGAAGAGAGAAATCTAGCAATGGAAATTGACAAAGACCAGCCAGTGAGTTAAGTGGAAAACTAAGAGAGTATTGTGTTCCAGAAGCCAAGTGAAGAAAGCATTCTAAGAAAGTGAGAACTAGCAGCTGGGCCAAATGTTAAGTCAAGTCAGATGACTGACAACTGATAATCTTATCCAGCAGTGTAGAGGTTTCTAAAGACCTTGAAAAGACCAATTTAACTTGGCATGTGACCTGTGCTAGAGAAAAAAGAAAGAGTGGAAAGTGAGAGAGTAGAGGCACTGAGTATAGAAAACTCCATCAGTGTAGCTTGCCTAAGTTAATGACACCTTAAAGGAAAATGCACTGTTAGGATCTTCCATCAACCTCTGGGGATAGCATCAGCTTGGAAATCTTGAATTTGAATTTCAATGATGTTCAGAACAAGGGCTAAAATACAACACCCATGACATTCTTCCCCTTACCCAAGCTCAAGGACAGGACATCCACCTCAGTAGTCTCACCTCTGAAGCAAGGGTTTTAAATGTAGTTGTGAGTTCCATAGTGGGAGAGCAGAACACAGGAGTTAAGGGTGTTTTATTTTCATTCTCCTGCTAATTAAAATGGGACCAAGATGGGGCCAGAGAGATGCATAGATAGTTTAAATAAAAAGCAAGATTCAAATAGGCTTTCCTTCCCAATAGATAAGTAATTTCGTGCAGTTATTCTGAAGAAGAAGAACATAAAAAGAAGAAATATGTAAAATTATAGTCAAATAATACATATAAATTTTTAGTAGAAATCAGCAAATAAGTTTTTTAAATATGTTGTAAGGACATTTGGCATTACTACACAGGATTTTCCTAACAGTCACTGATAATTGGATTTTTCTCAATCTCCATGTCCAGTTTCCTTATAATATGTGGTCTCCTGTAAGCTCACTGTCCAAAGATTATCTTTCTGCAACCTTATGGAATGCAAGCAGTAACCTAGAGCACATGGGGCCAATGAACTGGAACCATGAGCTCTTCACTTACAAGGGTGAATTATTATCACATCTTTTCTGGTGATTGGATTATTCCTTATCATTGTGTTTTACAGCTTTCTAGTTAGTCATCTCGGCACAATTTATTCACAATAATAGTGGGGTTTTTTTATTATTGCTGTTTTATAGTTCTTATAGCAGTAAAATTTATTCTCAACTCTATTATTACAATATTCAACTACTAATGGAATTCTTGTTTTTATTTGATTCTGTTTTAAAGTCATAACAATAAAAATTTACCCCTAAAAATATTACTGCAAGTTTTATATTCTCTAAACTACTTGAGAGAATGCCTGAAAACACATGTTGTTCTTTAAGCACGTGAGAGAAGGCTTGCCAAAATGTAAACATTGTTCTTAAAATAAAGGGGGAATTGGTTTCTATAATGGTGAGACTCTTGGTTTTGATAGAGTAATAAGATTAAAGAAATAAAAGGCCCTTAGAGACTGCTGATTTAGAGGAAGATTAAATTCTAATTGGCAGGATATTTGAAAAATCAACCTCTTCTAATTACCAGCCAAACCCTAGACAATTCTACCATCTATATCCTCCAAAATGATGTACTCTCAAAATGACACCCATCATTTCTCATGGCTAGTTGCCATATTTAGTTGGAGTGAAGATGCTATGAAATATTATTACCAAAGGCCAGGGCCATTTTGAAGGTAAACAGTTTTAAGGAATTCGAAATTGAAGGTACACAGCCAACTCACCACATCAGCTGCCCCTTAGTTATTCTCACTGACCCTGAACCTAAGGATATTGCAATGAACCTCATCACTTGCCATGTACCTTTTATACCTGGAAAACTGAGTCAAAGAGCTAGATCATGAATTATTGAACTTCCAGGGGAGCAAAATACCAGTAGGACTCAAGAAATAGGTGTGTCAGATTGGAAGAACTTAGGGTGTGGTGAAGCACTTGGTCTCAAATGTATGATAGGTTAACTTATGGTCACAAGCAAGGATAGAAGCAGATAGAGATATAGGCTGGTTGTAATTCAGAGATTATGGCTTAGCAGCAGAAGTGCCAAAATCTGGATTTGGTTTCTGAAGCAGCACCAAGGATTGGTCTTGTTCTGACAGAAGCTTCAGAGATTGCTGTTACCATCTAAATCAATAAATAAGTGAAGCATGGATGCATGGATGGATGCATGAATCTCGATCATGTTCTTGTCAGATAGCATACGTCCATAGGCTAGATCTAGCCTCTCACATACACAGCTAAGCACTTAGCTTTCTGTGACCATCTGCTCCCTTTGCCCAGATGCAGTGGCTCTGGGAGGGCCCCCAATGAGAGCTACCTTCAAGAGAGAAATAGATGCCAATCTCTGGCTGTAGGTGCCTTCAGATTCTGAGTTAGTATGCAAGCTGAGAGTAAGTGCTACCTGAATATCCTCCAATGACTGAGCACAGAATTGGTTGAGTGCAAGGCTCACCATTGCAACTACACAGGATTCTTCGATGAGCAGTCTTCTTGGACCTGCACTGCAGTCTGAGTCTGTTCTTACCCAGTATTTCTTCCCCCTCTCTTTAACGGATGTCAGACCTGTATCATGGTCTGAAGGTACCCCTTGCCTTCTGCTTCTTCTCCTTTTTATCTTTCACAAGGGCTACCTTCTATAAATCTCTTCCACTTTTAATTCTATCTTGGTATCTGCTTCTCAGATGATCCAGCCAACATACCAACTAGACTCCAGGACAAATGAAAATAAGCAAATATGATTGGCGTTGAGCCATAAGGATCTTTTTGGATTTTGTGGATAATTAGATGCAAAAATAAAACTGAACTTTGGATAAACAGGGACAATCCTACATGGCCAGGTTTTTTCAGGCTTCCAAAACAAAGCCAGCAAACTGCAGAAAATCACATACTAGCTAAACAGCATACTTGTTGGCTTTTTCTTTATAAAGTGTTTTCTATCTCACTGTTTGCTTGCCCTGTCTAATGTGTTCACAGTACTGTGTGGCAGGGTCCACAACCTTTTCGTGGAGATGATAAGCTTTGCTTTTTCTTTTTTTGTGTGTGCTAAAGTACCTTCTAGTTAAGTCATCAGGGGAAGGAAGAGGAACAAGGAAGAAATACACTTTCTCAAGTTTCAGAAGAGCAGGTGGGAAGGTAAGGAGACTGAAAAGGTACCAGAGAGAAGGTGGATTTTCTCCAGAAACTCCAGCAACCTGCCTGCAGGAGGAGGGGGATGAGCTGGGCACAGAACCAAGATGTAGGAAGGGCAATTAGCTTGGGAATTAGAACTTTTGATACATTCTCATCTTCTTTCCAGTTGGATAATATCTCATTCAGCAAAAGTCATCAACTAGTTTTCAAAAAGAACCTTTCTGGTTCATCACCCCAGAAAACTCAATAAAGAAGGTTATCATCTGGGGGCTCTGCTTCTCTTGATCTCTCAAAGATATTTAAAGGGAAGGCAAAAAATAAAAAAAAAACAGCCTAACTGTCTATCATCTATCTATCTATCTATCTATCTATCTATCTATCTATCTATCTATCATCTATCTATCTATCTATCTATCTATATCTATATATATATATTTATCTATATATATCTATATATTTGATATAGATATATATATAGATATATATATATAGATATATATATAGATATATATATAGATATATATATAGATATATATAGATATATATAGATATATATATAGATAAATATATATATATAGATATAGATAGATAGATAGATAGATATCATTCAGCCACAAGAAAAAAGAAAATTCTACCATTTGTGACAACATAGGTGAAACTTGAGAGCCTTATGCTAAGTGACATAAGTCAGAGAGAGAAAAACAAATACCATATGATCTCATCTATATGAGGAATCTAATACAATCAAACTCAAAGAGACAAAGAGTTGAATGATGATTATCAGAGGATGGGGATTGGGGGAAATGGGAAGATTCTGACCAAAAGATATAAACTTCCAGTTAAAAGACAAATAAGTTCCAGAGATCTAAGGCACAGTTGGTGAATATAGTTAATAATACTGTATTTTATACTTTAAAGTTTCTAAGAGAGTAGATCTTAAATGTTTTCACCATACACAAAAAATGGTAATTATGTAATACTATAGAGGTGCTATTTTGGGAATCATTTTACAACATACACATCTATCAAATCAACATGCTGTTCACCATAAACTTATACAATGTTATGTCAATTACATCTTGGTAAAACTGGAAAAAGTAAACCAAAGGAAAGCAATATGATTAGAACAGACTTCCTTCTGTGGATTTTTCCCCAGGTCTATTACCCTACACTTTCTCATTTCTGTGCACTATATTTAGCAAGATCATTACAGATTATTACATCCACTGTCAGAACCTCAGTGCAATAATAGATGGGCTAAGTCCACAGCACTGGGTTAGAAAGCAGAAGCTTTGCGTTCTAATTCTGGTTCCACCATTTGTCAGCTATGTGATTTTGGGCAAACTTCACCTGTCTTCCTTCATAAGCAATCATACCTGTGTGGTCTCCCACTCAGAGTAGTGGAGCATGATAAATGAAATAATGTATGTGAAAGCCCTCTGAAGATTGTAAAAACTATCAAAAAACATATGGTGTAATTATCATTGACATTAATCACAAGGATCTGTAACTAGATTATAGTTCTACACAGGATTATTCTACTATGATAACCACACTATAGAGAAGAGAAAAACCAAACTCCCAAACAGAACAATGCAGAACTTTTACCATTAAACTTCTTAATGCAAAGTTCACAAGAGGGTTTTTAAGAAGGTGGGGCAGAGGTGGAGGGGTTCTCATTTTTATACATACTAGAAAAACAGGTTTTTGAAATGCATTTCTGAAATATAGCATCTGTTAAAAATGAGTTTTATCTTAGCTAAAAATCAACTATATAATCTATATAATCTAAGCTTTCTGTTAAAAAAATGAGAACATTTTCTAGCATAATTGACTTCTCATATAAAATATCCCCAATTTAATGTAATATTTATATTTCTATTTCTGTGTATTTCCCTATATCTCTAAATAATTTCTATAAAAGGAAAGAAGTGAGATTCCTACTTTATTTGATAAATTGAGATTAGTTTTATACACAGAAAAGTAGTTGTTACTAAAACTATAATAGGGTTTAAAAAACCCAAATACAGTTTTAAAAAGTTCAGTTCCACATTTGTACACAGATATCACCAAATTTCACAGGACTCCTCGTTATTTTCATTCATGGATCTTCAGTGAAGGGTGGATCTTCCATACCCTAACTTTCTTATGTACTGCTTGCTCATTTTAGCATTTTCTTAACTGTCTAGGAAGCCAGATTTTTAAAAATCTGATGAGATTTTTAAAAATGCAAAGCAAATTGTAGAAGTATAACGAAAGTTTATAGAGTTACTACTATGTCTCAGGCATTGTGCTTTAATTCACAAACTTTATGTAGTAGGATCAATTACTGAACCCAAATACAGAAAAGGAAACTGAGTCACAGAAATTTCCATTGACCATACTAACATTGAAAACCCAAAATCAAAATGTGGGCTGGACAGCAGCAGCAGCAGCATAGCCCAGACACTATCGAAAAAGGGGAGAATCTCAGACCCCACCCCAGACTCTCTCTTTTAAAAATATCCCCAGGGAAGTTACATTTTGTTATCTTTTATTCATTTATCATGGGTCCTATTTGCTCTGTTAGCATTTTCTTAATACCCTAGAGGAATGTCATGTTACTATTGTGCTTGCTCCCTCAGCCTGGAGCATCTTCTCTGAGATGGTTAAATTGGAGCTCTCTCTCTGTGTACTGACTGATGGCAGGGACTTTGTTTTGACCATCACACTTATTCCCAATCTCTAGGACAGGGCGTGGCACATAGTATGTATCTGGTAAATATACAGTGACTGACTGAATTCTACATTCATAATTATATAGTGTAATAGCAACATTAAAAACTATTCATAAACCACCCACCCCTAACCAAACTTTCCTTCATTTTTTTAGCAGCAAATCACAGAAGCCCCTCTAGTTAATCCCGTAGTCTCTCTGAGCCTTCGTTCTCTCAGCTATAAAACAAAGATGAAAATAACCTTTCTAATGGGGTTACTATGAGGGTTAAATTAAATTAAAGGGCACATGTAAATTGCATACAGCACAGTAATTCAGTAACTTGGTTTCTTTTTAGAATCACCTGGGGAGTTTTCTCTGCACTTCACTCCCCAGACTAATTACATTACAATTTCTTATAATGGAGCTTAGGGATCAGAAATTTTACATTTTCACAGGTGATTTTAATGGGTAGTTGGATTTGAGAACCTCTAGCACCTATTCCCTTCTAAAATTTAGCTTTGATTGTTATTTTTCCTATGCAGGCCTTGTCAAAGAGCAAATCTTTCTGAACAGGCTATGCTGATTTCCACCATGTGTCATCTCAGGTGATGTCTCAAACAAGCTCTGTCTCCAGCTCCTCTAGGCCGTCGTGAATCCCTACTCGGAAATTACATCTTTTCTCTGAAACTGCTCCAACCCTGATCTCCTCTTCTCAAATACAATGGAAACCTGAAGGTGCTATTATAAAATCTACTTATTTGCCCCATTCTTTCATGTTTGGTTTGTAACCATTTCAAATTGGCATATCTCCCATGCCTCCAGTCCTGAGGATGTCCTAAACGAAATTCTGAAAAAAGCGTAATTTTTTTAAGACATAAAATCAAGATTTTTAGATAAAATAAATACAGATTAAAGTTTTATTTAATGAATTAATTAATGAGAGATACAATAAGATAACCAGTTCAAAGAAGAAGTCAAAGAAACCGATATACAGGAAACAAAGACAATTGAAATGAATTTACAAAAAGATGCAAAGTTAGTCACTTTTATTCCACTGAACACTATTCATTGTATTTTAATGGACAAGACTCTTTTGGATTATTATTCATTTTCTACCATGTATAGAGTTGTGACTCTTTTGGCTCATGGAACCATCTCCAGTGTGATGCAAGCCGATACATAAAAAGCATTTATGCCTTGGGGTTTGTCCTCTGGCTGCACCTGAAACCTGTCTGCCATACATGAACAAACCTTGACAAGACTTTCCGATGGTGAGAGTAGGTACCCCCAGTGCTCTGGCCAACACCTAGGAAACCCTTAGAGCCAGGACCACCTAACTGACCCCAGATGTCTGAGTCAGCTGACAGAGACCAGCAGAAGGACCATTTTAAGCTAGTCCAAACTTTCAATTTTTGGCCTCATGTACTGGATAAATGGTTGTCATTTTAAGCCATTATGTTTTGCATGCTGAGTTTATACATATATTATTTTGTTATTTTTAACAGTAATTTTCTATTATATGTTAATCTTATAATGTTCTCATTCTGAGGGAAATGTCATATTTCTTAGCTGTATTTTATTATGACATTTTATATGACACTTATCTCTGCTTCTTAAGTGAGAGAAATATACTCTGGTTTTCTTCTAATTTTGACACCATTTTACCCACTAATTCATTTGGAATTTAATAAAATTTTAGGAATGAGGTATAGATTTAAGTAATTTTTTCTCCACATTAATATCCAAATATGACATTATTTATCATTTAATGATTCCTTTCTCAGTTATACTGCTTCTTGATTTCAAGATATTAATTTCATATAATGCAATTAGTTGTATCCTCTGGAATTTCTATGGCATTCTATGAACAAAGTTTTCTTTATATAATTTAATACCATATTTTTATTATAAGTTAATCATTTATTAATATAAAATATATGATATGTGAAATATTTAAACATTCTTTATTTATAATATAATTAATGAAGATTAATTAATTATAATCACAGACAGCTGTTTCTTTTTTTTGCCATACTTCCATTGTCTTTATATCTTCCTACAGCTCCTCCACAATTCGGTTTTTTCTTGTAGTTATTTGTGTTATTCTTATCATTCTCTTCCTGACTGTAAACTTCTTGAGAGGAGGAATAATGTGTATTTTCCCTTTGTTCAGTGTAGATGTTCAGCTCCTATTCGTTACAGAGATGTGAATTATCTGAACAGCTGTGAGTTCATAATGCATCTTCTTAAACCTGTGAGTTTTCTTCACTCAGAAAATTCCCAAATCTATACAAATCATCTCTTGTAGCCCTGCTTGGTATTACCTAAATGAAAAATCTGCAAAAGAACTATTGAGTAACTGAAAGAAGACCATCAAAACAGGCATATAAATTTAACTGATTGGATGTCAGTGGACATAGGTTATAATTATTAACAAAATAAATAAATACAAGATCTGGAGACCATTTTCAGGTTGAGGCTAGCTTGCTGAACAATACTCCCATGTGTCAGTCTCAGGGCTTGCACAATTGACTTGGGTATGGTTCCTGCTTTCAAAACCAAGATAATAATAGTGACCAAAAACTATGAGAGTTGCAAAGTTTAAACACATGATTGTACAAATTTCATTTCAATTACTTTAAAAAATTATCTGTAAGAATTTAATGTCCATATTGTCATTTAAAAATCAAATTCTAATCTGTGTTTTCTTTCCCCATTCACAATCTATCTTTCAAGTAGAATCTGTTTGCTGTTTAAATTCTTCCCCTCCTTATCCTTGATGATGAGAGGCCCCCACTGGATCATGAGGAATGCACCAAGAAGTAGAATTTAAAGGCCAGAAGCACATTTGGACCTGCCAAGGTTATTTCCCAGCCCTGCCTCAATCCTAACGCTCCCCATAAGCACTCCACTCCCATGGTCTCACCCCAGGCCTTTTCCTCATCTAGGCATGTGCCACCTCTCAAATACTATCTAGTCTCACCCTCAAGGAACATTGTGTCAACAAGACTCTTACCAGCATCCTTAACATCTTCACCACATGCTACAACCACCCTGCAAACCTTCTAATCACTTTGGATCATCTATTCCATTTACCTCCTTTCCTTCTCTACCCTGGCTTCTGAGAGCTGTGGGAGAAATCTCACAACTGCCATATTGCTGATGTTTATTTAGCCAGTATTTATCGAGCACCCACTATGCACCTGCTATGCACAGTAAAAGAAACTATGCTAAACTCAGAAGATTACAGCAGTAAATAAAAGTCAGGGTCTACTTCTCAGAGCACAATGTCTGATGGGGCATGAAGTTCAACAAGTACACCATAGTGAGGTAAGTATTATCAGGAGGGAAATACAGAGTGCCATGGAAGCCCACATGAGGGCACCTAACCCAGAGACTTAGGCGGTCAGAGAAAGCTATGCCACTTCAAATTCATGGTCATTCTCTCTAGTGAGGCTTTTAGCACCACTCAGGAATCGCTTTGTAGTTGTCTAGTCAACCAATATTCTCCTAAATGAATGGTTAAGCCCTCATGCCTCTCCTCAAAACCCCCATGTCATTTTTGTTTTATTCATCTCTCAGCAGATGAGAGAGGCTCTGACTGCACTGAGGAAGTCCAGTCTATGTTCGTAAATCTTTTTTCATCACAACTCCTCACTTTCTGACTCAGAAGAAAAGGTGACTCCTTTTTACCCTATTTCTCCACCATTACCCGCCCCCCAGTTCATCTGGGACCCAGACCTTGGCAAATTGGCTTATTTCCTCCCTAACTTATATTTTCGTATATTCAAGCTCTTACTCTTAATTATTCAACCCACAACTAATAAACATAAAAGCCTTTCTTACACGCATAAAAAAATAAATCATAAATAAATTTTAAAATAAAACAACCCAAACATTCTCAGCCTTCACCAGTCTCCAGATTAATCTAAATTGTAGAAAGTAAAAAGCCAACTAGTTTACAAATGTTTTCCAGATGTCACATTATAATACTGTACACCTGAAATTTATATAATGTTATTAACCAATGTTATCTCAACAAATTTAATAAAAATTTTAAAAATAAAAGTAAAAAGAGTTAAAAAATTGATTCTCCAAATAAAAGACATTACAGTTTTGAAAAAAGCCCACGAGTTTACTAAAGCAAAATTTAGTCTTCTCTGGGTGAGATAAAAAGCAATTTCCTCACACAATTATTAGATCTTCAAATTATCACATATCTGCCAAATTCAGTATTGTAAAATCAAGGGTAACTTTTTCCTAAAGAGTAAGCAACTTAATAGAAAAGACTCAAGGCTTCATCTATTTTGAAGACTAGTGCTAAACAGAGTATTCTCTGTTGTTTTATTATTATTTTTTTTAATGTATCTCAGGAGGCAAAGTGCTTGTTTTTGTTTTGTTTGTTTGCTTTTTCACTGTGGTATATGATGTATTAGTCGTTTGTTAGCAAGACAAGGGATCACTTTTGCTTTCTCCGAATTAGACTCCATCCCAACCCCATAGATTCTTGGCAAGAATATCAAGGTTGTTCTTTGTTATACCTCGTTGCCTTACTCTTGATGTATAAAACTCTTCTCTATAGTCACTAAGAGATCAGGAAAAAGTATGATGAACCCCCTTTTCATTATAGTAGTCTTACTAATTGTTTTCTTTTATGGTTTTCTACCAAGAACACTACTGTTCCTCATTAAGGGGCATTTAGAGATGTATAGGAGTATTTTTTGGTTGTCATTAGTGACTGAGTAGTAGTTTCATAATTGAGGACCAGAGATACTAAATATCCTGAAATGTAAGGCTTCCTGAATAGTGAAGGCTTGCTCCAGCCAGTGTCAGTAGCACCTTATATTAGTCAGCTAGGGCTGCCATAACAAAATATTATAGACTGGTTGGCTTAGAAAACAGAAATTTATTTTCTCATAGTTCTGGAAGCTGGAAGTCTGAAATGCATGGGTCAGGGTGCATGGTTAGTTCTAGTGAGAAACCATCTCCTGACTTACAGGGCCTACCTTCCTGCTGTGTCAGAGGGAGGAGGGTGTAAATTCTCTCATGTCTCTTGTCATAAGGACACTAATTCTATCAGATGAGGGCCCCATCCTTATGACCTCATTTAACCTTAATAACTTCCTTCTACAAATACAATCACCCTGGTAGTTAGGGCTTCAACATATAAATGTGGGAGTACATAATGTAGATCGTTGCACATCACTATTGAGAACAGTAAAAGTTAGTCTGATCCAGCTTAGGGTTCTACCGAAACACTAAAACTAACATTCTTTTAGGTTAAAGTGAAAAGTATGCCTTTAAGATAAATCTAAACTCCTGATCATAGTGTTTAGGCCCTTCATATCCTGGCCCCAAACTATTTTTCCAGCCTCACTTTCGGCATTTCCCCAAATTACTCACTATTTCCCAAAGTTCATTCTCACTTTTACATCTCTTTCTTTGCCCATGTTGTTCACCCAGCCTGGAATGCTCTTCTGTTTTCAGTCTGCCTGGGATGTGCCCACTCATTTTTAAAAGGTTTAACTCACACGACTTCCTCTTTGCAACTGTTTCTCATCACAACCTCCACCATTCGAATTAACTAATTTTGTCTTTGGATTATATTGAAATTACTTATAGCCTGTCTCTTCTGACAGTTTGGTCCTTCTGTCTCCAGCATCTAATAGTTCAAGGTATGTGCGCAACAAATAGTTAAAATGTAATTGACATTTATTGTGACATCATTTATTTTTAACTACTAAATTTGCCATGTATGACTCTTTTTTTTCTTGGCTTCATGTTACAGAAATTTATGATATAGCACCCTCATTACTTTGTTTCTTCTTTACCCATTCTCCTGATATTATTATATCAAACTTTTTATTAATGTTTGACTCTATATTAAAATGTGTGTATACAGTGCATGATTATCTATCATTCCTTATTTTTTCATGTATATTTTTGATTTCCAAATAAATCTTCAATCTGATTCATAGTTGGTCCTTGTCTTGGACAAGGCATGTCATGTTCCACAGAAGTCCTCATCACCATCACTTCATAAGGTATATCAATGCCTAAATCACTATGTTGTACACCTGAAACTAATATACTATTGTATGTCAACAGTAATCAAAAAAATAAATTAAAAAAATAAGTCCTCATTACCAAAGTTTTAACAATATCCATAAATCTTCTCTCAGTACAAATTTTTACTATCTCAAAATCTCCAATGATCTTTTTGTTAAAGGATGAAAATCTCAATCACATATATGTGAAACAAAGAAGCTAAATGTACTGTTTTTAGGCAATAAAGAGCAATTCTTATAAATCTCAGTCTCTCTGTGTAAAGCAAAACTTGATATCATAAAGGGTTTTAGGAACCATGGTGTTCAAGGATTGGCAGACTTCCCTAAGTGAGTGTTTCAAGATTGGCTGACTTTCAGCTGTGGAGTTTAGGGACTAGCTGACTTTCAGAAGTGATTCCTGGAGTGATGCTGATTGGCTGACCTTCACAAACATGGGGCTATCACTAATTGATTAGTATGGTTTAATACATGTTCTGTGGTTACTTGTTTACTACTTTGGACTAGGACCAAAGAACAATCTCTTAATCCTCCTTTTCAAATTAGGAGGCAAGATCTTTCCAGTTAGGGCATGCATCAGAATCACCTGGAGTGCCTGTTAAAACAGATTGTTGGGCGCCGCCCCCAGAATGTATTATTTAGGAAGTCCGGAATTGCACCCAAGAATGTGTATTTCTAATATGTTCCCAGGTGAGGCTTTTGCTGCTGATACAGACCATACATTGAGAACCACTGAGTAGAGAACGAAAATGTCACAGGAATCAACAGTTATTAGAGTTGGCCAGGTTTAAAAACTGATGGTGGTGGTACCCTATAAGATAAACTGGGTTACGGTTGGATAGAGGAACATTAAGGGATGGAGAGAGGTAGGGGCAAGGGCAAAGGCTGACCATAAGAGCTTTCTCAGGGGCTTATGGATGGCAGGTTTAAGAACTACCAGTGTGGAATTATCTGCCAGAGAGGCACAAAAAAGACAGCTTTTCCTCTCCTTCTTATAGTCATGCATGAATGTCTTTCATTTTTGAATGGTTAGTTAGACAAAGTCACTTTATCTTATTTTTTTCTTTTTTGTAGACATAAAATACCTAAATAAAATAGGATTGTAATCTCCCCTCCTTCTCATTATATGTCCATAAATTTCTCCATTGCTAATTAGCACATCCATTTAAGTTATGAATACTTTATGCATCTGAGTAGGCAATCTAATACTTAAGAAAAAAAGATCCCGGCGGTGGGGGGTGGGGGGAAGATGGGAGTGGAAATGTGCATCATCAGTTTCTAACACATGAAAGATGCATGTTGAAAAATCAAGGCCCATGCCCAAATGTTCAATATATTTTTTGTCTTAAATTCATTCCAGCACAAGAAATATGGTCCCAACTAAATTGAAGATTTTTCTTCTCTTAAGAAATGTGATAGTTGCCAACTAGTGATGGAGTCTCCAGAATTCTTCATACCTAAATGAATTTATTGGATGAAAAAGTAAGAGCAAATTCGAGCTTCTCTGGAAGCATGCCCAAACTCAGCAATAGTGATATCAATAAATGCCTCATAGAAGCATGCATAAAAGACAGAAAAGAGTGAAGCAAACACCAGACCACCAAAATGGCAACAAAGTAGAGCATATCTAACCTTGATAGAGTATGGGAGTCAGGGTGTGAGCCTCAGCCATCCATCAGCATTGCTCCGTGGCTCATGAAGGTAACCATAAAGAATGGCAGTGTCCTCACTAAAGTAATGAATGCTCAAGAACACAGCATGTTGTCCTTCCTGCCCTGTATAAAGGCTACGACAGCTCTTGTCACCCACAGTGCAGGTCTTCTCGGCAGAGGGTTCCAGACCACCCATTTTTGGAGGCACCAACAGCTTTAAGAGAAGTTTCCAAAAATCAGACTCTATAAATCTCTACATTTTGAAATGATAAAATCTTTTCTTACTGGTAAGAGAATGCAAGGAATTGGGCACAGAAATTCATACTTCTTACTTTTAATTTCAAACATCCAATAGTTAATGGTTCCCCCAAATGAATTCTCTCTGCTCATTTCTGCCTATATAATAAAGCGAATCATTCAGCAAACGTGCTCATTTTCAGCCATAACAATGCCTATTTTAACATTTTATTTTTAGTTTTTCTATGAGGAGTAAGCAAGTACATTTTAGGTAGCATCAGTTGGTTTGTTTGTTTCTCTAATGAGTCTCATGGACAACCCCAGAAAGCCCACAATGACACAGATTTTCTGTGTACATACAATTTGTGTACTTTATTTTCATTGCAGGATATACTACTGATCTGACTTTATTGATTGAACAAATATGTCTGTGCACCTACCCAGTGCTGGGCACCATTCTCAGTGCTCTGCTTCCTAAATGAGTCAGGTCTGTGGTTGTTTATGAGTATGGTCTCTTGTTTCCTTACTAGCTTCTTAAATCTGACATCACATAAGTAGAGTTCTGTTCCTTTGGTTCAAAACAAACAGAAGCTTTCTTCCTTGTTAAAAAATGCAAAAAATATTCAACAGTCATTTAAACTTTTTTGCCGTTTAACCCAGGAGCGTGAATGCTTTCCAAGAAATAGATTTTGTTTAGGGCAGGATGAAGAGCCCAGGATCTAAAGGGTAAGGAGAAAAGCAGGCAGATCTGGAAGAATGGGGACACTTCAGCTTTATTTCACTTCTATCCTACTCAGGACCTTAACCCCAGTGTTCTATTTCTGTACATTTTTCAGATCTTTAGTTCTGCTTCTCCAAGTGCGGTTCCTTGGCAAACTCTAACAAAATCACCTGAGAGCTCTGCGCTAGATAGCCAGATTATAAAATATAGCAAACAACTAGAAAACCTATTTGATTAACTGTCACCATTACCACTCCCATAAACCTAGTACTTTGTTAGCTCATCCATTAAACATTTGTAGAATGCCTACTATGTATGTGCCAGTCACTTTGCTAGGTGCTAAAGACACACTAAAATAAAATACACATGGCTCTTTTTCAGTTTACATTTTAGTGGTAAAGAAGGATGTGGAAAATATTTATTTCAATATTTTGTGATGAATGTTACAAAAAAGTAAGACCATGTCCTTATATCAGGGCATAATTGGGGCATCTACACTAGTCTAGGAGGGGCTATGAAGGAAGACAAGTAGGAATTCATCAGGAGGAAGAGGTGTAAGGTCAAGAGTGAGAATATGGTTTTAGTGCAGAGGGAGCAACATATATAAAGCTCTAGAGTAAGAATTAATATGAAATAATAATAATATATTTGTCTCTGCCCCCCAGTTCCTGCTAATATTTGATCTTTGACCTCAGTTCCTGACACAGAGCTCCCCAAACCCTAGTAATTTTCTGAGTAATGAGAGTGTTGAGAGCATCTTACACAGGGCTCACAAATCCCTTAGAATTTCTTGGATGATAATAGCATCCAATGTAGCAATTCTTAGCAGGCTCCTGGATGAGGGCTCATCATCAGAAAGATCAATCATGATCAGAAGCTTGGAACTTTCAGCCCCACTCACTTGCCTCTGGGGAAGAAGATGAGCTAGAGACTAAGTTAATAACTAATCGTGCCTACATGATGAATCCTCCATAAAAATACCTAAAGTGCAAGCCATGCCTCAAACCATCTACTGTATGCACAGAGAGATATTTAGAATTTCGTGATCATAATAGACTTACTTTGCAAAAAAATATTTCCTTCCTTGTGATTTTGAGGTCTAAGGGAAGAAATTAAAAGCATTTCTTTTGATGGGTGGAAAGCTGTTATCTCTTTGCTCTTTAACGCACATTACTGTCCAGTCTCCTTGGCATCTTGGCAAGGGTCTTCATGGGTCTTTTCTAATGGAAGCTAATCTTATTTCTAGAGAACTACAATAAAATGAAGCTGAGTTCCTCCAGCCTGGCCTCAACCATGAACTGTTCTTCCCTCCTACATTTCCTCTTCTCGGCTCATCCCCTTTGAATGCAGAAGGCCCTATTAATGGAGACAAAGGGAATGAGGCCATAAATGTACGCACCATTTCATACATTAACTCTACCCAACAGCGGAGCAGTAGATGACCAACCCTCACCATGACATCAAACAGATAAATATCGCTTCTCCTTTTGTGGGAAAGAGCCATTAAAATGAAAAATACTTCTTCCTCTTAGCTCAGACAGGCTGGAAATGTCTATTTTATTGGCAAGGAAGAATAAGGAGCCAAGAAGAGAATGTTTCCTCCATAGGTCCCCACCCTCCAAGAAAGTCCTCCCAGTAACCCTGGTGGGGCGAAGGATATGCCTGCAGGCATAGAGTATGCTACTTTTAGCTGTGTCCACTGCAGCAGCCTGGACAAGACATCCAAGCGAGCAGTGGTGTGGAGGCAATGGAAATGGTGTTGGTGAGCCCCAGCCTCAGCTGACAACCAAGAGAAGTTGGAGCTGTAAAATCAAGAGAAAAAAATAAACACAAATAGTTGACTAGGGACTCAGTTCCTAAACGATGAATAAAGATTTGGGGTTTGGAAATAAAGTCTTTTTTCACCCTTTCAAAATTGATAAGAAGGTGGATTTACACAATATTCAGGAGGAAGCAGTTGCCTATTTTGACAATCAGTTAGAGGAAAAGAGTGACTATGTGAAATATTACTGCAAAAATATGAGAGAGAAATTTAAGTAGACAGCCAAGAAAAGAGTGAAGAGTGAAGAACAATAAATTTAGGAGATCTCCATATGATGTGGTTTCTCAAATATGTTGTATTTTTTTTTTAAAAAAAAAACTGTCAGAGAGCAAGAGGCTAGAACAGTGAGCACCGAACTGAGGGAAAATTTTCCTGAGAGACACTTGAAAAGTAATCAGAGAAACAAGCTAAAGACCCAGAAAGGGCAGTTTGTCTGGAGCTTAAAATGGGAAGAATCACAAGGAGATTCCCCTACTATATCAAACTTTCAATGAACCAAGACATCTGCTGTACTAACAGCTCTGAACCAATTGCTTTGCATGAGATCTGGACTAGTTCAAATGATTTTGTCAAACTTCAATTTCTCATTTTAAACACAGAACAAATAATAATTTCAAGTTGACTCAGTGCAAAGAAGCCAAGTGAGTTTATACACTCAAGAGTTTTCTCATTTGATTTTGTGCAAGCCTGGCTTAGCCACTTCTGTAACACACCTTTCCATCTTTGTTTTCTCACCTTCAAAGTGTGCTTTCTTTCATCTCACAGCTCATTCCCAGGAGAATACTGTCACCACTTCCCTTGTTCTCTCTTACCTGGTGTACCCACCAATAGATTCAACATGGTTACAGAGAATTAATTGTTGATATAAATTTTAAAGTTTCTGTGACTTTATATAACCCTGTCCTATACTTAAGCTGACTGCTTATCTCACTTAGATAGAAGGTGTGCTGTTCTTAAATAATCGAGTGGTATATTTTGCTAAAATCAATCCTAAAAACTTATTGAAATCTAAAATTAAAATTAATTAAAATCCCAGCTCATAAAAACAATGAGCATTTAAACGGTATTAGCACTGAACTATGACCAAGTAAGGAATCATTTAATCAAGCCTTAAATACCTGAAGTAGATTCTCCTCTGCCAATCAGCAAAGTGGAGGGATGGAGAGGAGTGTTAGTCAAAATTTTCTGGATTGTCTATTGGAAGAAAGAAAAAACTAAAATTTAACAAGAGTCTTCTAAATTCCATAAACGTTGCCAACTGATTTTGTATACTTTATCTTGTTGTGGCATTGGTATCTCTGCTTTCATTTTAAAGGCACATAAACTTAAAATCAAAGAGTTTATGTCACTCATTCAAATTCACACAACTGTTACATGGCAAAGTCAGAATCCATGCTCCAGGCTATTTAACTCTAAATTCACTTTCATTTTATTTTTCAGAAGTTAGTTTTTTTTTTTTCTTTTTCCGTAGAGGTTATTTCTTAAAATTATCCTCATGGATTTTTTTTCCCTCTTTTTTGTCCCATAGTTCCTGGTCCATCTCATTTGACTTCCTAGAGAGAAATCACTGCCTGTTCAAAGGAGAGATTCCTCTGAGAACCTTGAAAAGCTCAAAAAATTCCAATGGACAACATGTCTAAGATACTATGTTAGGTGCTGGAAAGGAGGCAGAGAATTAGGAATAGAAATACAAATATGACATGGTTCCAGTCCCTTGTAACTATTTTTCTCCCCATGAAGACTTTTTTGTTCCTCTGTTCCTAGAATTCAGCTCTGCAACTTGAGGTCCTCGATTGTACCAGGAACATCTACAATAGCATCTATAAATTAAGTCATCATATTTTGAACCTATTTAACAAAGGAGAATTCAGCAGCTGACTCTCCTTAGAAGGCTGGAGGAAAGAAAAAATTTTCAAACAAGGCTAACACATCTTTCTTTCTCTATTTGTCAGTATTTTCAGGGCAGGAAATGCATCCATACTGAGTGTTTAGCACAGGGTCTGGAGCTTGATAAGTGTTCAGAATGAATTACTAAAGAAATGACTGAAGTTTATTAAGTAATCCAATCTAGTAATGGAGAGAAATATATAAACAACTGAGTAAGAAACAAGATAGGTTACACTAAGAGCCAGTTCGACTAGGATTTTTCCAAATAGGGGTTTGCAGCTGAAAAAAGAATACTAAACAAACAAATAAATGTTGAAACATCAAAAAGAAGAATTCATAATATGTGCATTTAACATTATCTTTTTATCTTTTTCAGGCTGTATTCTAAAAGTATACTGTGGATAACCATAATTTATTCTGCCTAATGTTCAATCATCACAAAAAAACTACAAGATATGTAGTGTTCACTGTGACAGTTCTTTGTATTCTAATCTGTTTCTCTCAGCTCACATCCAATATACTACATATAAGATATGCCTCATAAAAGGGATTAAACACTTCATTTTATTCATGGGAATGTTTATGGCTTCTATTGATTGAATATCTACTTTGGGCTTGGTACCCCCTAGATCCCTGACAGACTGATCTTATTTAATCTTCACAGTAACCCTAATGAAGTGGCTTTCATATTTTATAGATGAGTTTTCTGCAAAATTTTTCCCTCATACTTCATGGTAACAGGAGGCAGAGTGAAAATGTGATTTAGGTGTGTTAGACTTCAGGGCCAGGACACTTAAGCAGCCCCCAGCTTGTGGATATTGAAATGAGGTCCCCTCGTGACACTAGGATATAGGACCTGGCTGCTATGGTTGTGATATTTAGTATGGTCCAGGGTATGCTTCTTCTTAGTTTGGCTATTGCCTAGACATTCTTTTGTGCCTCTTCATTAGATTGAATTATACAAAAGAAACCAAAGTTCCTTAGCAGAAATGCTCAAAATTAAAATAACATGTTATATCAGGTCCTTGTCTTCCCATATGATATGGAAAAGACTACCTAGCAACTTATGTATTCCAGAAGTAACTAAAAAACACTGGGTATGCATTGGGAAGTTCATCATTTTATCTGCTAAGTCATCAAATGCAACATCCCAATGTAGGAATTCTGTTATATACTGAGAGACGAACTCAAATGTGGAACTGAAGTTCAGCAGCCTTAGAATTACTTTGTGGAAAACAAGAGATATCAAACGCCACTCAAATCTTTTATTCTCAGAGAAAAATGACCCCTCTTTATAGTGGGTCCTGCTGCCCTAAGCTCTCCTTATGGGGTGAAGCTGCACCTATGACATCCAACTCCAGCCTTTGGGAAGGACTATTGCCCACAGATACAGCTGGGAAGAAAGAAGGAGCTGAAATGAAGGCATGATTTGGGGAACGGGTGTTTTCAGAGAAACCTGTCTTAACAGATTTTGCACCAGCAGCATAATAGGTGACTCTGAATCCACAGTAATCTCAGGAGGAAACATTCCCCCTCTTAAAGTTGCAAATGCTTTACCCAAATGCAGGCATGTAAATAACTAGAATAACTCGAGTCAAACGCAGAGCCTCCAGGGAGAGAATTCATAAGCACTGTGTAAAGTGGTTTATAAATGTCATGATATTATTTCTTAAAATGGGTCAGGCAGGTGTTTATCCACACTTTTTTATAGACCGAAATCATTTTACATTCCAGACTCTTTCTCCTGTAGACTGGAAACGGTTACGGGCTGTCTCTAAAGAAGAAGGTGAATGCATAAGAACGCATGGCATGTCACAGCTGGAAGAGACCTCAGGGTTCAGCTTTTTCTGTCATCATCATGCTGAGACCAGGAGAGCTGGTAACTTGCCTCAGGACACATCCTGGACACATTAATAGATGGGCTCAGCCTAAAACTCATGTCTGCCTGTTCTCAATACAGGACGATTTTTATAACACCCTGGGGAAAGCAATGTTAGTTCAGGGAAGCAAGAGCCAGAGTATCATGTAATGACTCAGAATGCTAAAACCAAGTCAATAATGCCACAATATTTTTAAAAAGTAAATATAAAGGTTTTTACATAAACATACAGATTGTTTTTAAGGAAAATGGAGATAAGGAAAAAATGAATGAATAAAAAAATGAAAACTGAAACTATCATCTTACCACCCCAAAACAGTCACTGATCTAACCTTTGTATCCATGCCGTTGGACGTTTCTATGTCTATGTGTGCTTGTAAATTGATTCTCTTACACACATGGGACCATGCTATATACCCTGATAACCCACTTAGTGGTATACTCTCAAACATCTTTATAAGCAGGTGTATCTTCATCTATGTTGTTTTTTTTTTTATGGCTGATGAGCATTCTATAAGTATGAGTGTGCCAAAATTAAGCCAGTTTCCTTTGACATTTTTTTCACTATTTTTGTGCACATTTTAAATTATTTCTTGAGAATGTCTTAAAAACTGTATAACCAAATCAAAAAAATATTTACAGTTTTTTTCACATTTATTGCCAAGTTGTCCTCTAAAAGACTGTGCCAAGTTACTTTCCCATGTAAAGAAACACAAGTGCTCATTGCCTCACACATTCTCCACAACTGGCATCAGAATTTTTAAAAAATAATCTTTGCCAAACTGAATAGTTATAAAGATATATCATTATTGTTTAAATTTTATTTCCTTGTATGTTGAGAAGTTAGTTTTCATCTATGTTTTGGCCATTCACATCTCTTCTCCTTTTCCCTCCCCTTCTTGTTGGACTTGTTTCAAACATAATTTAATCTCCCTGATGAAATTGGTCATGAAGTTCATTAAGCAGCTGTTTCAGTCCTTTGAGTCCAAAAAAGAAAAAAAGTGCACTGGACTAGATGAGTGCCATGAGGACAGGGACTTGGACTGCTTTCCTCACTGTCATCACTCTCCACAATGCCTGGTTGCAAAACGTGCCTGGTAAACATTGATGAAATGACTGACTGACTGACTGGCTAGATAAATGGATGAATGATCAGTAGGAACAATAAGAATAGTCCCCTAAGCAGCCCTGCAGCAACTGCCATGGCATAGGTCCCTAGGATTGCCCAGACTTCCCTTCAATCTATTTAAAGAAAGATTCCCAAACTGGGACTTAGCCTCTAGGGAAACGCTCACTACCAGAAACACTTTCTTGTTGCAAGAGTTTTCTTGTTATGAGGCTGTGCGTATCACCAAACACACAGGCAACTCAGATTCACTTTATCTGAGGAGAAGAGCCTGAGTAAGCAGTAAATATCCATCAGATAATGATATTGCCTTTGATTTTAACCAATAAATCTATACTGCTCACCTGCCAAGTGAAGGAATGAGGCTCTGAGAGAAAAAATATATGTATTAGAAACATACAGGGAGGAACAGCTTATAATACTGTCTCTATTCCAAAGGACCGTTCTTTTAGATATTGCAGGAGCCAGGCAGGTAAGTAATTGTAGTAATGCAGCCACAACTGAAAGTGAGGGAATGTGACCTTGCTCTAATGAGGGTGGTTACTCCTCATCTCTAGCCAATAGCTGTCATACCAAGAACAAGGTTTTAGCATTGCCAGAATCAGGAATGTTGTGTGAAATCCTCTGATTGAATGTTGGTTTAGTTTTTTTGAAACATTTAGAGGTCCGGCAAAGGTACATCTTGCCCATGTGGGTAGTTTGCAACCTCTGCTCAGGGAGATGACAACTGATAGAAAATAAAGCAGCAACACTGAAAATAAAGCATACAGGTGGTAAAGTGCAGGAAATGCCAGAGGGCAGTAGTGATTGTGGAGTGAGGCAATTGCCTGCAGAACTAAGGCATGAACCTCATTTTGTAGGGCAACGTTCAGATAGGCTAGAAGGGCTGTTGAATGAACATTGAATAAATCCCTCAATCCTTCAAAAGCTACAAGCAACAAAGAATTTGTGTGCAGAGCCTGGAGGCAGAGGCAGGACAGATCACCGATACAGCGAGTGAATATATATACTCCATTGTGGGTAGAGGACGTGGTGGATTCTACAAGACATTAGAGAATCACAGTTTGGACAAGATGATAAGCCCAAGTCTCCACAGAGCAGAGTCCTCTTCAACCTCCGCAGTGTTCCAAATGCAGCTCTCAACCATTTCCCCACTGAAAGTTACTCAGGATACCACCAATTGTAAATGCCCATAAGCAGGTGGGCCGTGGCAGCCTCAACTAGCCTCACAACAATCAGAAGACTCATGAGTCTGACACTGTGGAATTTCTACTCGCGGACTCCTATTTTCCAAGCTGCTGGCCATCCTCTGTCTCTTTAAACAGCGAACTCATGTACGATGTTCTATTTTTTCATTTGAAAATGCTCCAGCTGAACACTTGCATGGTTACCATGGCAACTATCAGGTAGCATCGTCTTGTGCCTGAAGCTGAGACTGCCAGCAAGAAAGCCAAAACAGTAGTATATTGTTTCTTCCTGGACTAATCTTTTAAACTGTAGCCTATAGTGTTCCCATAATATATTCGATCAGAAGCTTGTGTGGTTTATTGAATTTAATGCGCCATGGCTCTCCTTTGACGGAGCAAAGTAGTGAGCCTTTAGTTTGAATTTTCTCTTTGGCAGTGAGAAGTACAGGGCCTACCATGGTCCATGTTTTGTGATTTCTAAGGTTCTAAGAAAGAAAATGGGTTTGCACATACAAATGGACTCTGTCTTTTTAATCTCACACTAGTTGAAGAATTGTTCATCTTACGTTGACTGGACCCCAGTGGGCTATTTGCCAAACATCTGATTCCTAGATACTGTGTATACGGCCAGGGGAGAGCTCATACATTTCTCTGATTAGTGAGCACTATAAGGAAGCAGGAAGTAAAAGCCAGATGGTTCAGCCAAACAGAGGCTGTCAATGCCATGTCCTCCAAGGCGCCCCTTCTCTCATGCTCAGATAGAGCATCCATGCCTCCCCAGGCTCCGTGGGTGAGAGGGACGGAGGGAGGGAAGCAGAGGATGCAGGTATATTTACTGTGGAGAGGGACAACACAGTGGGATACCACGAACGCATTCTTTGCAGTCAAATGAGAGGCTCAAATTGTTTCAGAGTGGACTAAAAGAGAACAGGAGATTTTAGTAAGAGTTGTTGTGCACTTGTGTTTGGACCTTTAAATGTTTGATAAAAGTGTGGGTATACATTAGAACCCCTTTGTGGGCTATGCGCCTGAAAGTGAAACCAATCAGGACAGAACTGGACTGCCTGAATCATAGCTTAGTACATATTATAAATTTGAAATTGGAAAATTTTTTAAAATTTTTTAAAAATTTATTTTATTACTAGTTTCAAGTGTAAAGGACATTGGTTAGACATTTATATAGTTTATAAAATGACCCCCCTAATAGCTCTTTCTCACTTCTGGCACTATACCTCGCTCTTATATTAATGCTAACTGCATTTCCTATACCGTGCTCCCCATCCCCATGACCATCTATCAACTAGTAATTTGTACCTCTTTAACCCTTCACCTCTTTCTCACAGCCACCCAACCCCCTTCCGTCTGGCTGTCACCAGATTGTCTTCTGTATCTGTGAGTCTGTTTTCAATTAGTTTGCTCTTTTTGTTCCTTAGATTCCATATATAAGTGAAATCATATGGTGTTTATCTTCCTCTGTCTGACTTATTTCACTCAGCATAACAACCTCTAGGTCCATCCATATTATTGCAAATGGTAGGATTTCATTTTTTATGGCAGAGTAATATTCCATTGTACATATGAACCATAACTTTTCTAATAATTTAGTTAATAGTTGAACTACTTATTAGTTATAAAATATTTAATATTGGGCTTTCTATTCAATGGATGGTAGCTGGATGCTTTTCCTGCTTTGCTTTGTTAAAATCAGACCTTAGGCACTAACACTCTCAACATTGTTCCAAGCATGGAATTCTTGGGTAATTTACTTATCTATGCATTTATTATTAATAACTTATGAAAACCTATAAATTCATCATCCTCTATTCACAGTTTTAGATACTGTGGATGGTATAAAAATGAAGGAATGGATTACTTCTCTCAAGAAGCCTCGAATTTGGTGTGATAGGCTAATATTAGCTGCCAAAGACACATCCAAATTCTGTTCTACCTTATTTGGTAAAACGGTCTTTGCCATATAATTAAGGTAAAGATCTAGAGATAAGTAGACTATCTCAGATTTTTTGGGTGAACCCTAAATGTTATCACAAGTGTCCTAATAAGAGAGAGACAGAGATTTGACCCACTGAGACAGAAGAGAAAGCAATATAAAGACAGACACAGAGATTCAAGTAATGTGGCCACAAGCCAGTGAAATTCCAGCAGACATTAAAAGCTGGGAGAGGCTTGGAACAGATTCTTTCCTAGAATCCCCAGAGGGAGCAAGGCTCCGATGACACCTTGACTTTAGACTTCTTGTCTCTAGAGCTGTGAAGAATACATTTCTGTTGTGTTAAGCCACCAAGGTTGTGGTGATTTGTTACAGCAGCCACAGGACTCTAATACATTTGGTATGATGGCGAGGCATTTATATAAGGAGCTACAATGGCAAATATAGTAACTAGCACTTCCTAAACACCTTCTCTATGTTAAGCATTATGTGCATGATTTTTTAAAATTCTCTAATCAATACTAAGTAGGTACTATAATCATCTTTATTTTATATATGTGGTAAGTGAAGGTCAGTGTGTTAAAAACTTGCCCAGAGTCCTATACCTAGTGGCATTAAAGGGATTCAAGTACTAAGTACTGAAAAGTACACCATCTAACTCATCCCTTATGTAATTAAAAAATACACTCACAACCCTGAACTCTAAGTTACAGATCATCCATATTTGAAATGAAATGAAGAATTGCTTCCTTCCAGATTTTATAATAAAAAAATTCTAGATAATTTAATTGAAGCTTTACTTTTTTCTATCCTGTGAGCCTCTATTTTATTGGTGTTCTAATCCATATTTTATGACCCTAATAAAACAACTACTATGTCTGCCTGACACAAAAATGTGTAAAATGGCTCCAGGAAACATGGAGTAGACTCGTCTTGCTGAAGTGTAGCTGTTTATATCAGAGAGTTATATGGAAGAAACACAGAATTTTGGTTCATCCAGTTTGTAGAGAGAAAGGAAAGTCCAGTTGATGGAATCTGAATTTGATCCTATAATTGGAAGTTAATGGAGGTAACTAAGAAAAGATTATTACATTAGTAACTAGAGGTCACTGGTGACCTTTGAACTTATAGTATTTGGGGTCAGGGTAATGGCAGATTGCAAGGGCTTAAGGATGAACTGGGCAGCATGAAAATGGAAGCTGATGGGATAAATTGCTCATTGGAGATACTGACAATGGAATAAAGGAGAGAAACAGAATAATAGTGAGGTGGGCAGGTGAGTGGGTGCAGATCGGCAGATGAAGTGAAGCTCTTCCTTGCATGAGGGACCTGGCAGGTGTGAGGCTAAAGGAGACTGGAAAGGAAGCCAGTGATTTCCCATAGCCCCTGAGTGAAAGCAGTGGCTCTTCTTAGATTCCTAGAAAGCAAATGAATTAATCTCAATTCAGGAATTCTCAAAGAGTGTTCCAGGAAGGTGCTGGAGTGTAAGCATCCTTTGGAGAGTCTAAAGTCAAATTTCAGAGACACTAATAATCTTAATGCTTTGATAATGTCTGTTTTATTCTTTTTTTCCCTTTTTTTTTTGAGTCAACACCTCTATTAAAAAAATGTCTTACTAATATTTAAAATACCTGAGAATAGAAATTACATTTCTTTCTCTGTCCAACTCTGGTCCTTCAGTGCCCAGGACAGAGGCTGTGTTTAAGAAATGCGAGCTAAAGGAATAAATGGTGTCTAATAGCTTGACTGCCTTCTGAGTTCTACAGCCCTGGGAAAGTTACCTAGGCCTGTTTCCTGACCTCTGAAGTATAGTTAATAATAACCAAATCAAAGGATCATTGTGAGTATTAACAAAGGTAAGGAGCATAGAGCATAGAGTGTGGTAGATAACACATAATACATAAAGGTATCATCAAATTGTCGAGACCACATTTTGAGAAGTCATGGGCAGAGTGGTCAGGACAGAAACCAAGTCAAGCACTTTCGGCTTCTAATCCAGTTCAGCTGCTTCCTATCTACATGGCCATGGGCAATTTACTTCCGAAAAGCTAGTCTTTCATTTGCAAAATGTCAATAATAATATTTACTTTATTAGGGATGTTGTGAGAAGTGAATGAGATATTCTATGTAGAGCTGGCCTCTCTTTTTATATTAATAGGCAAATCTTAAAATAATATTCCACTTTTAAATAAAAAAAAAGAAAATTGAAATCTCCAGTAAAAACTGTTTAGAAGTGTTCTCTTATTTGTGAAAGGAATATTTCTGATTCTTCTCTCCTCTGATTTCTTCTTTACTCTCTCTAGTTTAAATGATAGATGGTTAAGCACTAATAAATTTATTATCGCCCCTTCCTCCTTTAAAAACCATTCCCAATCTCTCTATTCTGAATGGGGTAGAACTTTATAAATTTACATGTAGACATAATATGATAAAACTCCTATTCTAGTCTCTCTTTGGTTGGTTTCAATACTTCAAGGTATATAAAACTAAAAATTTCACACCTTCTATACCCCAGATGATGTGAGACAAATGGGAAGGATAGCAAGTAAGATTTGGAAAGATTTTATAATGTAGATTTTCACAGTTCACACAGCCTCTGAGTGTCAGTCCATAATATCACTTCTAGATGATTACTGAAGACATGAACATGAAAATGTAACAATTAGATATGACACCAGGATTCTACTTGATTAAAAATGGTCCATGTGGAAACTTTCAAAACCTGAAATTAGTTTGAATATATTAGAACTCTTCTCACACATAATGAACTAGATAACAGACCATGGAGATAGTAAAAAGAAGCGTGTTGGTTCAATGCTCTAAGAGGTAAACTGACAGCAACCATGTTTTCTAACTTCCACTCCATACATATAAAACATGATCAATAACTGAATGTTCATCAGACTTGGAGATGATTAAAACAAATTCCTTAACTTATTGGGGCTCAAGGTCCAATAGAGGAGACAGATGTGTAAGCACTCAATACACATGCTGCAACAGAGATGAACAATGGGTATACGAGCACACTACTTAGGGAAAATGAAGCTCTTAAGCTGGATTGACAGATTTAGCAAAAAAAAATTTATTATCTGGCTATTAATTCATAAACTAGATTGAGAAAGATAGTTGATGGAGCTCAATTATTAGCTAAATATTAAACTCTAATTCCATATTCTTTTTTTAAGATATTCATCTCTTCTGCCTCTATTCAAAAATTGAGGTCTAGATGCTATAATATATTGAAAATATATTAAAATATATTTGAAAAGTAAATCTATTGAAAAATAAGAAACTCAAACAACCTATTGTTTATTTAACCTAGACTGTACCAAAATATGAAATTAAATGGTGAATTGTTGCTATGTTTGTTTCTCATTAACTTGGTAGGTAGTACACTAGGCAAGTACCATTACAAAGATCATTTCCTGCATTTCTTTTGAAGATGCTATTAGAAACCTTTGACAACAGGTATAGCAGAAAGCCTCTGCATTGCCTAATTCAGTTGTTGGACCCTACCTGAACATGCTACACATGACACCTGTTTCGAGTCCAGCTGAAGATGCCTTAGGTTCTCATTTGTAATGTCTAAGAACACTCTCATCATAGTTACCATAGCAACTGTCTAGAGATAACTCCTTATGTATGTAGACAAGGATGTCAAAAACAAGTGTTTCTATTTCCTGATTTATACTAACCCTCCAGGTGGACCCAGAAATAGGCAATTTTATTTTTAAGGCTGTTCAGATGATAATGTACAGCCAGTATTAGGAGCCCCTGACATAGCCTTTTAAATTCTTCTTAAAACAGGTTTGGTTTAGAGTTCAAATAGTTCATTCAATCCCATACTTCCTGTCTCATTTCAGAAGTTCCCACAGTGTATACCTTGTAACTTATTTAAAGTGGCATTTTTTTTTTCTCAAAGGAAAGAATCTTGTCCACTCTGACACATTATGCGATTTCTGGCTTTCCAAGGTGCAAACTCATGAATATTCTTAATTAAAACTGTGGATTCTTGATCTCTTTCAAATTGAGCAATGTTGGAATTTAATTGCAGTGAGGGACTAAAAAATTCTGGTCTAAAAGCCATGATCGGTGGTTCTGAATATACCCTATGAATTACTAGCAGAGTGGTGCATCACTGAGATTGCTGATATGCTATGGACATGTGAAGGAAGAAAGAAGCAAAGAAAACATTGCCTTCTCAATGGAGTTTTCCAAAAGGCTCAGATGATTAAGTCGCTATAGGCAAGTTTATCCCTCAATTGAAAACATAAGCAACAACACAAAACAGGCACACCTGCCATCCCTTTAAATTAGGGATGGTGAAAAGAAACATCTCATTGTTTTTAGACTAGCAGGTTATCCAATGTTTGGCAGCTCTTGTCCAAAAGATGTCCTTTTCCTGCTTTATTAGTGTGGAGCCTGAAATAAGTTATATTTAATTTTATTTATTGACTTATGTCAAAACATTGTACTGGTTATGAACTAAGCAGTGCTAGGCATCTTCAAGGGATGCCTTGATATTTAAAATAAGGTCCTTGAAAATAGAGTGAGAAATATTTAGTAGAGAAATTATGTCTTATTTTTGAGGCTTTAATGGAATAATTCTAAATTTAAATGTTTGTGATTGAAAATCATGTGGAACGTTTTGGTAAACAATAAAGGAGAATTTATTCGGTAAATATTTATGGAACATATACTATTTGCATCCTCTTTAGACACTATAAGGAATGCAAAAATGAATGTTTTGAGGATGTTCGCAATCTACAATAGGAGGTGAGAGAGCTGTCAATAACTAGAATGATAGCCGTTATGTGATAAAATATAGTATTTTGAAGTAGGTAGACTTTGAACTTGGTAGGGGACAGCAACCCAGGTAAAAGGACAAGTTGAAGCAAAAATCCATTAAGGGACAAAGGGAAATAAAGGGTCAGAGATAAGGCGCATCAAATGTCTATTGTGTGAGCAGGTTACAGATTTGTTGTCTACACATTATCATATTTAATTCTTTAAATAACTCTAATGAGATTATTCTCAGATAATTTATAGATAAATAGATTGAAATTCTGAAATGCTAAATAATTTGCCCTAAGATCATTCAGGTTGTACCTGGTGATACTGGAATTTAATATTCGATTTCATGGAAAAAGGACTAGCACAGTTTGGCTAAATTGAAAGGAGTTCTGGGAAAGAGGCTGAAATTTAGTCAAAGAAAGCAAGCTCACACAAGGCTAGAATGGCAGACTGATAAGTTCAAAGTCAACTCCACAGGTAATGTGAATCATTCACGATCCAACCTAAAACTCAGCTGGCTTACCCATGCTCTGAGAGCTTTGACTAGAGCCTAATGTCACAGCTCGTGTCTATTAAAAGCCCTGCACACATTTCCCATCTTCCTTATGTTTATTTCCTCTCATTTCCCAACATCTCCTTGCTCCTGGGCCATGTATATCTATGTAAACAGGATGCACAACTCCACCTTAGGTTTCCACAAAAATCTACTACCTTCAAATATTTTATGTGTTTGGCCATTTTCTAAAGAAGAATGGGAGTTCTGGGGAAAGATCACATCAAAAAGGGAGATCTTCTGCCTTCACCCAAGTCCATTCTTCCATTTTCCATTCCCTGCTGTTTGTTTTTCCATTCCTTTTCCTTTTGACACAGGCAAGAAGCTACTCTTATAGTCTCTCTCAAGATAGTTTCGCCCATACCGTTGGATGGGTCCGTGGTGCTTTGCCTTTTCCCAAAAAACCTTGTGTTATTTCTTCTAAAAAATGTGGGGTTCTCTTTTCAAAGAGCTCCGGAAGGATAGATGGGTAGGATCCAGGAGAGCCTGGAAGCAAGGAGCTGTATACCGGACGCCATTGCCCAAGTGTGGCAAGAGCTTGTACTGACTTCACCCAGATGTTAGCACTAGGATGGAACAACAAAAGGTAAACATGAGACATTAGGAAAAAGAAACTATTCTTCAAATGACAGGAAGAAGAGCTTTTCTATTTTGTAGATTTCTTTGCACCACAAAAACTACCTAAAATCTTAATGAGGTTGATGGTATTTTTTTTCTTCCTCATGAAAAAGCTTTAATTCTAAGTTTTGGACATAAGGCAGTATTCTCTCCAGTTATAAAATAGAATATCAGCAGGTGGTCGCAGAAAAGAATTTTTCTAACATGCTGTACACTTTGTCAGGAAATTTTTTTCATGCGACTAGATTTTTTTTATTATAATTTAGTTTCCAGATATTTAAGCTTTTGATTTTATTTAGTTTGCTTTGAGAAACAGCAGATTAACTAGTGCACAAGATTATCTGTGATCAGCTGAGCGGCAGAGAACATTGACACAGAGAGAGGTCAGGGAATGCGAGCCATTCGTCTTTTCAGCAGGCACACACACAAATGATCCTTCTCTGCCATATGTTCCAGAGAATTCTTTTACTTCCCTTCAGGTATTTGACCCCCTATTGAATAGAGGCATTGATCAAAGTTGAAGCTGGAGAGTGACTGATAGAATAGCTTCAGTTTGCAGTAAATCGAATGTCAAAAAAGAATGAGAAGTAAGATTCTTGATGTTTAATTTCTATTCCTGAGTCTCTGGCTTATGTGAACATAGGAATGTTGCTTAACAATCTTGTACTTCTGGATTTTTTATTTCTTTTTTGTTCTTTTTAAATATACACAGCTAAGAAACTTTACAATGAGAAAGAAAAATTTTTTCTTGACTTGTACTGACCTCTGAGATGAAACTCCTTAAGTAAAAGATGGTAATTTGAAATAAAGCTCCTGTGTCTATTTCCAAAGAATTATGACTTGGAAGGTTCATGTGAGGTGAAGGAGAACAAGAAGAAATAGACATCAAGTTGATAAGCTGTGCCAAACATCTGGAGGAGAGAATGAGAGCATTCTGGGAAAACAGATGGAGGGAAGCTTGGCCAGATAAAATTAAAGGCAACACCACTCAGCAACCGATTAGCTAAGAGAATTCTACTTAAAAGAAAAAATATCTATAAAACCAGTACTTTAAATAGTCTATTGACGTGAAAACACTTAAAAAAATTACAGTTCTTATCAGGCCTTGAGATTTGCTTTGAAGGTTTTAATTTACTAATTACCATGTGCATTGTTTTGTTTTGTTTTTAAATTAGAAACAAGACCCCAATTGATAACCAAAGTCTTATAGATAAAGACTTACACTAAAAATTATTTCTATGCTAGTTTAATTAAACTACTAAAATTTTATTTGAAAAATCAGGGTCTAAATCAAGCATTTGCAGGTGTGAGTTAAATCTCTGTGTTTATCAAGAGAAGCTTATTTATAATAATGCCTCTTTGGGAATTGACTTCTGGAAGAAAGAGCTTAATTTCATGTATGAACATTTTATCCATTAGCTATATTAAACACAGGGCTGAAGGCTCACAAGCTTTGCAGAGGTCTATGAAAATGTTTAAGATCTGATCTTAAACAATTATTGGTTCCAAAATAACTAAATACTAAAATAGAAATTGATAATTACATTGAAAACAAAATAATATCAAAAGCAAAATTAAAAAATAATTTCACATTTTTACAACAAAGTACTGTATCGTATTTAATGTGACAAATGTGACATCAGCCCTCTAAAATCAAGATGCCCAGGTCTTACAGAGGTCCTAAAATAGATCTGCTATTGAAGAGAAGAATCTCTTGCTAGTAAAAGATTGTACACATTCTTATGTTATGAATTCTTTTTGTAACCCAAAAGGAAAGGAGGTATCCTTTCTTTTAATGTCCAAAAAAAAGGTTTGACTCCCCTGTCTATGAACTTGGATATGGACTGCATCCATGGTATTCCCACAGGTCCATTGCCATCCTCGTTACCTCTCACCCAGACTTCCTGCTTCTTCTGAATTCTTGATCCCTGCTTACTTTCCCTTCTCCTGTGACCACTCTCCTGTTTCCAGTCTGTGTCCTGGTACCTTCCTCCTTGTTTCCTCCAACATACACCACCAACAAAAAGCCATTGTGCACAACAGACTTTTCTGAATATTTGGGAATAATGAAGAGGCTGGCATCACTTGGGATAATAAACAACTGAAAACTGAATACAGGAGAACACTGTACTTGTAATTCTTCATCCATCCCCCCTGGGGGAAATTTTTTTACTAGCACTTTCTTGCCTTGAGCCCCAACCTGTCACTATAATGCTAGGGAATATTATCCCTAGCAAAATGCCCATCTTTCAACTCTCCTTCTCTCTGAGTTCCCAGCATTCCTGGTCTACCAGAGAAAAAGTGAGCGTTCCTCTTACAGCTCATTTACCTGACACTTTCTTTTGCATACCTAATGATGTGCATTATTGGACTTCTAGCAAAGACATCTTTTGCCCTTAGTTAAATTCTGCCACATCCTTGAAATGTGGAAGCTGCTAAGTACTTTTCTTTTTATTTGGATAGTAATCTTTACTTTCTTATAAGACTTCTAAAGAAGACCCACGTGCTCAAAATAACAAATGGCATATGTTTCAGCAAGCCTTATTTCCCCTGAATAATTTTTTTCTTCCTTTGGCTTAGGCTTTGAAAATAGAGTCCTTGGAGATCCAAGTCTTTTGTTGCTTAACAGAGGAGACAAAGTACAAAGACCCAGCTTTTGCTTCCATGGAACAGCATATTTCAACTCAAACTGCTGACTGAGTCCAGGGTAGGGAATTCGGGAATGGATTATGCAGTAGAGACAGTCATCTGTAGAAGAGTTAAACAAAGAGAGACAAACATGTTACTGAGACGCCAACGAAGCCCTCCAGGGAGAGGGGAGTGTGTGAGTCGAGCCTTAAGAGAGAAGTAGGATCATTTCTCAGGAATGCTAGGAAACCATTTTCTTCAGTTCCATTTCACACTGAACATCTTGACAGAGTGGTTTACAAAGTCTATTTTGTCTCAATGACGTAGTTTAAATGACGAAACCACAATGTTAGTTTACTTCATAAAGAGTGAAATTTATTTCCACCAAATTTTCTAAGTTGTCAATGGACTCAAGATAGTCTTTGTTTCTGACTCGGATCTGATGCACAATTTTTTTTTTCCATTTAACCAATTACGAACATTTACAATCTGCTGTGGACAAGCACTATGCTAGTTGATAGGAACAGACGTGAGGAAACAAACACAGTAAGATGTGGCCTCTCTGGTAGCCGAATGAGGAACAACACAGATGCAAATAGGGAATTGTCAAACCATGTAGTAAACAGTATAACAAAGATAGTCAGTGAGAGCCATGGACACAGAGGATGACCAACTTTCTCCAGGGATGTTGTGGATGGTTCTAAGAGGAGGTAACAGCTGAGCTCCTGAGGATCCAGGGAGAGGAGGGAGATGGTACAAAGGCAGAGGGCATGATGAACACCTAGAGTTGAAGCTGCATGGAAAGAGAGCTGAAGAGGACGCTGGGAGAGGCTGGGCCATGTGCTTAGGATGCACATGCTCAAAACGTGCTCCAAGAGATGCTATGGATACCACTGAGCTGGGCACTGCTAAAGGTCAAGAGGGTAAAGATGTTGTAAGACAGGCTGAGTGAGCAGAGGCTCTGCCTTCACCCAACCCCACTTCCACTGGAGATCAGGGCAGTTTCAATGTTTTATAGATTGGAATTCCATATTATATTTCATGGTGGTGAGGGGGAACAAAGCTTAAGAAAAAAATTTAGTAATGGTGGAAAGCAGGAAAATAACAACTGTAGATTTGTGATTTAGAAAGATAATTTCAGCATTAGTTACAAAATAAATTGGAAGACATGGAGACCAATAAGGTGTTATTGCAATGGTTCAGGTAAGTAAAGATGAAACCCTGAATAAAGGTAAGACATAAATTAGAAACAAAATACAACTGTTACGAGATTTTTTATTGTACTTCTGGGCATTTTGTAAGGTAGAAATGTTCTAGAGATCTAAGATTGTGCTGAGAAAAAAGGGAAAAATAAATAGTACATAAAATGTCTTAGTCATTTCACTTAGACATGTGCCCCTTAAATAGCAGGAAAGATAATTGGTTAGTAACCAAAATTGCCTTTTTATCAACTAGTTAAATGGGTTTAATTTAGGACTGTCTTCACAACCCAGTCTTCCTGATTGGGGAATTCAGCTGACAGCTGGTAAAAAGGTATCAAACACAGACTGGGAAACCCAAAAAGGTTTAGTCATTTTTCTGCCTCAAATGCAAGTAAAGTTCTCCACAGAGAACCAGAGGATAATGTGCTTCAGTGACTGGCCTCCCTAGTCTATTTAAGGAATCCCTCAGCTCACAGCAGTAAGGTCTTCCTCTTCCCTGCTCCGGTTGTATGGAGCACCTACCTGTAGCCTCCCTCACAGTCTCTTGGTATTCCTAATGCCTGCTGACCTCCCCTCTCCCAAGGTCTCTCTTCCTCTGTGCACTACCCATCAGTCATTCTCTCTCCTCACAGACTGTTAAAGACTCTGGAAACCAAAGATGGAGATGGAAAAGGAGAGGGAAAAATATAAAATGTAATTAGACACTAAGTGAATTACAAAGATTAAATTCCTGCTAGCCAGTCAACTGTAGTTCATAATGTTAACAGTACTTCCTAAACTTCTGTTGCATCCTGATATAGATATAGAGATGATAGAGACAGAGATAGAGATAGAGATAGAGATAGAGATAGAGATAGAGATAGAGATAGAGATGATAGAGATAGAGATAGAGATAGAGACAGAGATGATAGAGAAAGAGATGATAGAGATGATATATAGAGAGAGATGAGAAAGAGATGATAGAGAGTTTGAGAGAGATAGTGGGATAGGTGTAGATATAGGTACAGGTACAGATACAGATATAGGTATATAGATATAGATATTGGCATGGATATAAATATAGAAATTGATATAGGTAGATATAGATAAATAAATACATTTACATATACATATACTCGTAGTCTCTCTATTTCCTTAATTGTGAGAGGGTCCTAGTTCTTTCTCCCATGAAGAGCAGAGATGGACACCTCTCTTGCCACATTTATAAATATTGTCTCTAAGTTAAATAAAATACTTATATAATTAAGTGCTAAAATATTAGATTTTATTTCTTAAAGTCACATGCACATTAGCAAGTCAAACGTAAAATAGAGCAAACAAAGCCAAGACCAAGAGAAACACTCTAGAAGATTCCAGGGGGTGGGGCAGAAAGCATTTTTTGACCTTCAGAGCATTCTCGGTGGTGAGTAGTTCAGCTGCTGTTGCTTCTTCACTGGAGGGAGGATGAGTCTGGCTGGCAGGAAAGAAAGTAAACCCAGAGGTAGTAGTTGGTAAAGAGGGACGTTTTGTTAATCAAGAGACCTTTCTCCTTCAAAGCTTAGTCTCCATTTATTTTTCAATAAATTCTGCTCCATCCTTCAAGACCTCTCACGTTCTCTGTAATTCTTCCTCTTTATACACTAATCCATAATGATTGACTGCTCTCTGAACTACCATTACGGTGAAGTGGTTAATATCTGGGGGCTTTAAAATCGCTCAGGTTTGAGTTTGAATTCTTGTTCTGATATAAATTTATTGAGTGAATGTTGTTAAGTTTTTCAACCTCTCAGAGCCTCAAGGTCATAAAACCTAATATTCACAGGCAATGGGCTCCACATCAGGCACTGTTTTAAGAAGTATACTTTATTATCTCATTTAATATCAGCTCTATAAGTTAAGCCCAATAATAATCCTTATTTCATAGATGAGGAAATGAAAGCAAAGTGAGGGACATCATGCTTAAAACATCACATGTCCAGTAGCGAAGCCTGGATACACAAAACATCTGGGAAGAAGGGTTCTCTCTCTGTAGCAGGGAGAGGCCAGGCCACAGCTGGGACTGGGACCCTGGGATCTGATTCCAGAGCTTGGCACTACCCACTATATCCCACTGCTTCCCTATACCTTCTCTCTACCCCTCTACACTGAAATTGTGGGTCGTAGTTAGAAGTCAAGAGATAGTACGTAAAGTCCTTTGTATGGGGCCTGGCACATAGCAAACACCCCATAAATTGAAACTATTGATATTTTATTACTGTCTCTTAACACTTAGATGATCCATTTTATTATTGTCTCTGTATCTGTCCTATTTTCCTACTATCCTATAGTATTCTTGATGAATTAGAGATAATTCTAGATTGAGGCAGTGTCTGTTGCTGTGGGTTTTCCCCAGTTTAATACAAAAGAATTAGCATTATGGCAGAATATGTGTTTATACACATTCTTGTCTTGTGTCTTCATAATATGCACTGGCTTGAAAACACACATGAGTCACTGATCCTGCCATAAACCAGAGATTGCAAAAAAGAAAAAGAGTAAGAAAGAAAACAAGAAAGAAAGGAGGCAGGAGTGGAGGGAAGGAGAGAGGGAGAGACAGAAAGAAAAAGGGATTTCAGAATCCTGTTTCCTTTTCAGACATCTTTAAGCATCCTTAAGGCAAGCTGTGACATTCCTCTATTTGTTCCTAACCCCACCTTCCAGGGCTGATTAGTGTTTGCATTAACCACCATGTAGGGAAATCTTTTATCCCTTTTAAACATCAGGCAAAATCAAGCGTGTGGCAGTCATGAAGCTCCCATTCTGCTCTAACAGAATCAGTATCACCACCTTAGGAATCCGGGACATGAGTCCTCTGCTAAGTTGTCAAGGAGGTTCTATTTTTGGCCCCCAGTCTGTTTTGGCAGTGATGAGAAAAAGCAAGCCAGAAGAACACAAAAAAATAGTTGAGGGCATCTGTAACATCTATGAAAGGGACATGGAAGGCACTTGCATATGTCAGATGGAGGAGAAAATTTGAAACAAAAGGAAAATCTGAAGGCAGATAATTTAACATTCATTTATGCATCCATTCAACAAATATTTGCTGAGTGCCTACTTGGTACAAAGCACTGCACAGGGTGATCTTATAGAGAATATAAATATTAAACAGGCTCAGCTCCTGCCCTTACAGTCAAGTGGGGGAGATTAAGCATGCACATATTTATTATTTAGTGGTGTTGTGTAAACGTTTGAGGTGGGACTCTGTGGGCTACAAGGCTAGATTAGCCCCTCTACTGAGAGTAAAGACAGAAATCAACCTGGCACATGGCACCAACCTTTTGGCTTTTTCATAAACCAGCAGCAAACAGGTCCTGCGCTGTGGACCTAGACTTACAGGAAATGCAGTTATCTGAGTCCTCTCTCCTTCAGAGATAACAACAGTGACATGAATTACCTGAAAAGCCTGTATTCATTGGGCAGATTCAGAATTTCAAGGAGGAGGCACAATCATGGGTTGGCCTTGGAGGCACAGGCATGGGTTTGCAAGCTGCCTGTTGATTCTTTGACAATGAACTTCTCTGAACCTCTGTTTCTTCCTTTGTAAAGTGTTGATTTTCTGAAATTATGTGCTCTGTTTAAAAAACAGACATTCATAATATATAGGCTGCTCGAAATAGACATGAAAGCTGCCATGGTCATTTTGTGTTCAGATTTCTTATGAGTATACCAGGTCACAGTCCTGCAGCCTAGTCTCCATTTTTCCTGTATCTTATGTGATACTATCTTAACTGTTTCATTGTCTTCATTTTTTAAAATTGTTGTGGTAAAATATATATCTCATTAAGTCGACCACTTTAACCACTTTTGAGTGCACAATTTGGAGGCATTAAGTGCATTCGTATTGCTATACAACCATCACCACCATCCATATCTAGAACTTTTTCATCTTCTCAAACTCAAATTCTGTGCCCATTAAACACTAACTTTCCACCACCACCTCTTCCCACCCCCCGCTGCTCCCAGCCCCTGGCAGCCACCATCGTACCTTCTGTACGATGAATATGACCCCTCTAGGTACCTCACATAAGTGGAGGTACACAACATTAGTTCTTTCGTGTCTGGCTTATTTCACTTAATATAATGTCTTCAAGGTTCATTCACATTGTGCCATGTCTCAGAATTTCACTCTTTCTTAAGGCAGAATAATACTTGTCTGAATGTATATATCACATTATGTGTATTTATTCATCCGCTGATGGACATTTGAGTTATTCCCACCTTTTGCCTATTGGAAATAATGTTGTTATGAACATCAGTATGCAAATATCTATTCAATTCGTCCTTATTTTTAAAAAGTGTCTTAAAACTATTAATTATGTATTTTAAAATACCTTCTTATCCCTCTGAGTAACAATATAAGAACTGATGAAGTAATTTCTTTTTAAACTATTCTATGACCATGGTGGGAGTATGAAAAAAGTTATTTTATTTTGGTCCTATCAGAAAGCAATCACTTGTCTAACCAGCATAAGTTTGACAATATAGGTTGACTATATTTAAAAATAAATTACTAAATGTAAAAATATGGGGGAAATATGCTATTGTTGAACTTTTAAAAAGTATTACATTTTTCCTATAAGTAAACAAGGCATTTAGAAATAAAGATTGACTAACAATGATTCTTGGGCTAAAATCCAGGCCACTATCTGTTTTTTTATGGCCTGCAAACTAAGAATAGGTTTCATTATTGAAAAATTATAAAAAGAATACTACTTTATGACATATTAAAATTATATAAAATTTATATATTCATGTTTATAAAGTTTTATTGGAACATAGCCACATCTATTCATTTATGTATTGTCTGTGGCTGCTTTTAAGCTGCAATGGCCAAGTTGCGTAGCTGCGATAGAGACTACATGGCTCTCATATCCTAAATATTTATGACCTCATCCTTTATAGAAAACAACTTGCCAGCCACTGTTATAAATCCTTGTTCTAGTCTTACTTCCTCATTTGCAGTTAGAGAAACCAAGCCCCAGGTCAAGTCAGACCAAAGACTTCAAACACAGAGTGGCTAAAATCTAATTTTTAACTCCACACCCTGAGTTCCTAAACCACGTCCCAATGTATCCCTGTGTTTCAGCATACTTGCTTACCTTACAGATGTAGACATGGGCTAAAACCATCATAGAATCACGTTAATAATGCAAGAAAGTGTGCCTCTGTTCTTCATTTTCTCTGCTGAATGCTAGGAGTTAAGAGATGAATGTTTAGTTGTTAACTTTGCGAGTGTTGCCTCAGTTCATATTTTTTTTTTGTTGACTTCTGTCTTAAATTTTGTAAGCACTTTTCATATGATGAAATACTTCTCAATTGCTTTCAGAATGAAACTTAAATGACTTAATATGTCATAATGCTCTCCTTGACCTTGCTTCAACCTACCTCCCTAGTCTTATTTCCCTATCCTGCCTTCTACCCTTCTCTCTTTGTCCTCCATGCTCACTGGAATTCTATAAACTCTCAGTACCCACTGAGAATATATCTCACTTCTGAGTCTTTGTTCATGCTGTCCCTTTACCAGGGACACATTAATCTCATCCATCATCCAGGAAGTTCTTTTTCATCCTCCAAGATCCAGTCCAAATGCCTCTTCCTATGAGTGGCCTTTCTAATTCCTACCACAGGCCAACGTAATAACTCTTTTTTTTTCACTGTAGATTGTGGTCATAACCATTTGAGAAATGTTGCATTTAAACATCTAATTTATTAGGAGAATATATAAGAAGTTATTTCTATAGTTTAGCAGACAATATAACATCAAAAGAGAAAGTCCATAGACATTTCTCAACATTTAATTCACAAAGATATGAATCAATGCTGTTTGCTCATCAAAATTCACAGAAGCTTGCACTATCTCCATGTGTTCTTATAGCTGTGGTTGTCATAATATATAGATATTATAATTATAATTTCTGAATCATGTTGCCTTACACTAATATGTACAAATAATTATGTTTTGAAGATGAATTTTTTCTAGTGTTTATTCTGAAAGGGCCTTCTGAAAACTAGAATAAGGAATCTCATTTGATTGGTTTTCACTCAATAAATAAAGTTTTGGCTGACTTGAATTCTGTGTTTGAATTTTCTTCATTCTTGTTGGACTGATAAGACCTCAGTGTCCATGCTTTCTGAAGATGAGATGGCATAAAAGTGAGACTACAGGGAATTTGTGTAAATTATGGATTTAGATCTTGATGTTTCATAATAAATTAGGTTACTAGAGTGACTTGGAAAAAAACCTAAGCAGCATGTTTTGGGTCATTTCTACCACTATTCATTGCTGGCCTGTTATTTTTCTTTTTCTTCCCTAGTGTGCATTAACGTAAGTGACAACATAAGCTCCACTGGGCTAAACTTTTTATATTTTAGTGCTCCTAAAATTTCTCTAAAAATAATTGTAGAGGTGAAAAAGAAACTGACTGTCTGTTGGAAAACCTGGGTGCAAGCCTTTATTCCTATCACTACTTGTTACTTCGATCAAGTCAGTCTCACTTTGGGCTATCATCCCCTTATCGGTAAAATAATATCGATTCCTACCTCCCAGTTTCTTTTTTGAGAATTAAATTACATAATTTTTTTTCAAAGTTGGGCACACCAGCTAAGAGTATGATACTTATTCAGAGGGTAATTCATCCCAAACACATCCTGCCAAATGTTCACCAGGTGCCAGCAAAGTGCCTTACTGCATTGTGTTTGGTGAAGAGAATGGGACCGTATGTACTCTTGAGGGGCCCACATCCAGCTCTCAGAGAGGCAGTGAAGAAATAAATACATAAGTACAAACTGTGCTGGGTGTCACAAAGGAATGGACAAACTGCCTCGAGACAGAGAAAACACCTCTGAGGAGGTGATATGTAAGGTTTAGTACCCACAGGCTGAGGAAGAATCAGCCATGGTAAGGGGGAAGAATCCAAGTGGATGATCAAAGAGTAGTCAAAGGCATACTCTACTGAGACTAGAAGACACTGACAGATGAGGTGTTTCATCCCCTCATCTATGCCACACAGACAGGAAGGGTTAACACAGCACACTGGCCCTTTCTAGGTGGGCCCCAGGGGGATGGGGAGCGTTGGAAGACCTGAAACTTCACAGAGCATGCCGCTATGCATGGCATTATTAGGACTTGTGTGTGAAGAAGGTTCTTATGCTTTTCCTGTAGTATAAATACTGGTCTTCCTGAGGCAACCCCAAGGTATGCCCCTGTTTGAGACTGCAGCACAAGACTTTGTATATTCACTTATTCATTCAACAAACATTTATTGTGGGTCACACAATTGTGTGCCTGACACTGCTGGGCATTGGAGAATTGTAAAGATAGAGTTCCTGTCTTCTGAGAGCTCAGAGCCAAGCCCAGAATAGACAGAAGAGTCCAGAGAAACATATTACAGTATGAAGGAGGAAATGAGCACAAGATATGATAAAGGCCCAGAGCAGGGGATTCACTCACACTAGAGGGGACAGCAGTTGGAGGGAGGCTTCCCAGAGCAGCTGTGTTTTGTAATAATAGTCTAAGGCATGAGATGGTGCAGCCATTTGAGATATTGTAGGTTGTTCGATACAGTTGGATCAGAAATTTTGCATTTCCAGAGACAAAGGAGAAGAAAAACAGGCCTGTAGAGATGGGTCTCTTGTGTACTCCTAAGGATTTGGGGATTGTATTCTAAAGGTTATGAACTGCTAATAAATGGTTCTAAACAGAGAAGTGATGCATCTCTTTGCCATCCATGAGAAAATATTATTTTATTTTACATTTAATTTTTAGAATTTTTATATACATATGTAAGTATACAAATTGTAAATGTACAGCACACTCAATTCATAGAAATCATATTTTAGAAGGGGATTTTGTTATTTTACAGCAATTAACAGTCATTTTGACCGCTATCTCAGATTTTGGTAGTTGTAGGTGTTTACTTCTTTCTCTGAAAGGTAAATCTAAATCTAAATCTAATTGTAGAGATAAAAAAGAAACTGAGTTCCTGTCAATTTCTTTTATTATGATATTATTACATCCGCAGGATGTAAAGGAAAATCAGTAAACAACACATCCTCGAGAGCAGTGTGGTTGTCAGGCTTCATTCTGGCTAAGGGCTTGGGTAATGGGAGTGGGAGGGAGAGATATTACCCTTTGTAATGGGAGCAGGGGCCAGTAGACATACATAGAAGACATACATAGAAATGACACCATCAAGGCAGAGACCCCAGATAGAGCTGTAAAAGCAGACCTGCTCAAGCTGCCTGGAATGAATTACTCTTGAGGACATAGCACTCCTGCAGAAACCAGGTCCTTTGTGCTTCCATCCATTTCACTTCCCAGAGGCAAAAGTTAATTGACTCTCCACCAGTTGGAGATCAGCATCTTTTTGCCTTGGCTTCTGCCTCTTCTGCCACAACCAAGCAACCCCCTTTGCTCTGGGCATTTTCTCCCTGCCTTTTATGCTTACCAATCAGTTCTGCTCAATTCTAACTGCCTCATAACTCTGCTCTCGTGACGTTTCCCTGTGTGTGAGCTCCTAGTCCTGCTACCATCTGCCGCTGCTGCTGCTGCTACTACTACTACAAAAAGCAGAGTCTATTTGGAGTGATTTGTGCACTATCATTGACCTTGCTGGGCAAAGCCCTGTGCTGGGCCACTTCACAAACTGTTGGCCATCCTGTAACCTGGCTACTCTGGTGTGTCTCCTGGTCCAGGACAGGTGAGGCAGAATATGAAATTCCTCCACATGAGAAATTACTTAGGCTCTTCCCTAAGCAGGGACTGTGAGCTTGAGATTTCCCTCCAAACTAGGAATTAAAGCAGACACTATATTGACCCGTTTGCTACAATGGCAACAGCCCACCTTAAAGTAGTTCTATGGCAGCTGTTAAAAAAAAATGCATCAGGAGGACAGTATTGAGTCGATGATTGCTTCAGAAGAGGGGTAGAATGAGTCCTATTACTGAATTTTTGCTTCCTTCCAAGGCTCTTACATTGATTTAAAACCATGTGAATCAGGTTAGATTTTTCTCTTGCTTAAAGCCTTCTCAAGCTTTCCCACAGCACTCAGAATAAAATCTGCCTTCCTTCCCATGGCAATCAAGCACTGCCTAGTCCAATCCCTGCCTCCTCTTCAGCCTCAACCTAGAATTCTTTTCCATTCACTCACCAAGCTTCAGCCATGCCTGACTTTCTTCTGTTACTCAAAAGTCGTACTCTTTCTTCAGCTCAGAGTATTTGCACTTGCTGTTTCCTCTACCTGGAACTCTCTTTCTTCAGGTCCCATGGGATCAGACAACTTCTTATTCTTTAGGTCCCAGCTTAAATGTCATCTCCCCAAAGAGATCTGCCCTGAGCAACTGAATCAGAAACTCAGGGGATGGGCATAGCACTCACTGATCTTTGAGAACCACTGTCTAAGAGAGCATTGGAAAGAATTATGGTATAAGCCAGAGAGATTCTGAGTTCCAAAGGACTTTTGCACCACTACAAATTTATTCAGATAAATAAATATCCCATGTATATACTTCTGTATTGTTTATGTGATGAGTGCTATAAAGAATATAAGATGCCATGAACCTCAAGGTTGACAATAATCTTTTCCTCTATTTATTAAACAGGGTAGTGGCAGTGGCAGTGGCAGTGGCAGAGTATAACTAGGATAAGATAGAGGTGTCCTGTGTTCCTGAATCTGCCTTGAATTGAGATGTGAATCAGGGATGTCTGAGGATTGGGGAGGAGGGAAGTCTAGGAAAAGGACTGGGAGTGGAAAAGACCTTGATGTGTTTAAGAAACAGAAAGGAGACCAGTGTGTCTGATGCAGAGAGCCAGAGATGTGGGAGAAAGATGAATGTAGAGAATGAGGCACAAGCCAGACTCTACATGGCAATAGTGAACAGTTTGGGCAGTACCCAGGGTATTTTAAGCAGTCAGGGGACATGAAGGAATTCTGAGTTTTAAAAGACCACTCTGGATGCTTTGTGCAGAATGGATCATGAGGATCCATGAGGATACAGGTGTAACGAATATTAATAACATACTTATGAGGCTTGTAGTGTACTTGGCACTGCTTTAAACCCTTTATAAGCAAGTACTTTGGTGAGTAACCTTATTATGTGCACGAGGTAAACCTATCACTCACTCCACTTTTTGAACTGAGACACAGAGAGGTCAATAACTTTTCTGAGATCGGACAGCTGGTAAATGACAGTGCTAAGACTCAAACCCAGACGACATGAATTGAAAGTCTGGGCTCAAAACCACCATGTCAAAATAGGCATATTATTCCTGCCTTTCCTCCTGACAAAGGATGGCTTTGAGCTTAAAATAGTATGCTCTAGTAAAGTGCTTTGAATATTAAAAAGGTACTATGTGCATTTAACAATGCCATTATAGTGTATAAATATAACTCATTAAACAAAGTATAATGAATTGGCTCCTAATCTTCTGTATATTGCGGTTAAAAGCAGCACTAATATTTGCAGCAAGAAAAACAATTAGCACATTCATTAAGCAGAGTCCTGCTTACACTTTACTCATTAACTTTAATCATCTATAAAATGCTTGAACTAAACTAACCTGTCAGCCCAGAGTCATTAGTGCCTGTCTACAAAAGATGATGCTTTAATTTTTAGGTTATGTTTTAATTTTACAGATGAGCAAAGAACCCAGTTCAGTCACTATTTTCCCTTAATGGCACTTGTGATCAAGATAGTGAATATTATTTAAAATAAAAAATCATTATCTTTTATAATAGCATCATACACTGGATCCTAATTTGTAGTTGCATGTATTTCCCTTCACTTTTTCAAATATGATAGCTCCTCTTTGGCTTTTAAGTAACAATACACATTTTTAAAACAGAACATATCAATATCTTTAAGTGGTATAATTCTCCTGTGTCTAAGTCAACACAGAAAACTCCATGTGTGACACTGGACAACCAGGAAAATTTAGAAAAGTCGTTCTCAGTTGTTTGAAGTACGATGGACACCTTGAGAACCTGAGTATACTCTGGGCCCTCTACCCCCAAGAAAAATGTACATATACAGTATCTGGAGGTTCGCAAAACTCCTATAGTATACCCTTGAGTCCCCAGGGTAAGAATCCCAGGGGAAGAACCTGTGCTTTAATCTAAGTAGACTACTTAGAAGCAACTAAAGTTTATCCTTAGTTGATATTAAAAGCTCCTCCCCCGCTTTTTTTTTTTTTTCAAGAAGAGCACCAATTAATAAGAGAGAATAGACGTAGAAAACTCACTACTGGGAAAATTTGAATAAGGAGTTGATATTAGTTGGTTTTAGGACATCATGATTTCTTTTTTTAGATGATATAGTAGCATTCGTTACTCAGAAGAATGTGTTTATTTTGGTGGGGGCGCATATTTGCTAAAGTAAGGATAAAAAGTCATGATAATTGGAATTTACAATGAAAAGATTCAACTAGATAGACAGATGAGAGAAAGATGATAAATGATAGACAGATAGAGAATAATGATGATGATAGATAGATAGATAGATGATAGATTGATCGATAGATAAATTTTGGACTGAACTGTGTCCTTCCTTAAAATTCATATGTTGAAACCTTAATCATTAATGTGGCTGTATTTAGAGATAGCTTTTAAAAAAGTAATTAAAGGCATTTGCCTCTACGATGGCAGCAGTAAGCATGCTCAGACTTTAGAAGAGACTTGCCTCCAGTGTTCTGCTTGGTGGCAAAAAGAAAGTTTGACCGGACCCCAATGAGACCAATGAGATCATCAAGGCCAACTCGTCAGCAGTTTCTGAAGCTGATCAAAGATGGACTGATCATCTGGAGGCCTGTGACTGTCCACTCCCCAGCTTGATGCCAGAAAGGCACCTTGGCCCACAGGAAAGACAGGTCCGTGGGCACATGTAAGCAAAAGGGCACTGCCAGTGCTTGGGTGCCTGAGAAGGTAACCTGGATGAGGAGGATGAGAATCCTTCACTGACTGCTCAGAAGATACCTTGAATCTAAAAAGATTGGCTGCCACGAGTATCATAGCCTGTTCATGAAAGTGAAGGGTAATGTGTTAAAAAACAAGCGGATTCTCGTGGAACATATCCACACTTGCAGGAAATTTCTGGCTAACCAGGCTGAGGCTCTCAGGTCTAAGACCAAGGAAACACACGAGTGCCATGAAGAGCAGCTTCAGGACAAGGGGAAGGAAGTCATCCAGACTCTGTCCAAGGAGGAAGAGACTAAAAATAAAGCACCACCTCTCTTACCTGTACATAGTGGCATTGGCAATTATAGATCAATCATTCAATAAAATAGCCTTCGTCTGCTTTAAAAAAAGTAATTAAGGTTAAATAATGTCATAATAATGGGGCCCTAATCAAATAGAACTCATAAGAAGAGAAAGAGACAAGAAGGGCATGCATGCATGGAGAAAAGACCACAGGACATAGCAAGATGGCAGTCGTCTGCAAACCAAGGTAGATAGACCTCTTAGTATCTTAGTTCATATTTCCTGTTAAGCATATTAATATATGTACCTACTGTATAGCACAGTTATTAGCATCAGAAAATTTAATACAGTATTTTATTTAATCTTTAATTTATACTTTTATCTAATCCTCCATCTATAGTTAACTTTTATTATTGTTTCAATACTGTATCTTTTTCTTCTACTGTAATATCCTATCCAGGATCATGCATTACATTTAATTATCATATTGCTTTGGTCTCCTTTAATCTTTAAATTTTTCTGAAATTTTTCCTTTTTGACTTTCATGACATTGGCATTTAAAAAAATACTGACCAGTTATTTAACAGAATATTCTCAGATTTTTAAAAATTAAATCTGATTTTGAGTCATCATTTCAATGACTTTTCTACATTTGGGTTATAGAAAAATTCATTTATGTCTCCTAGTCATTTTTTAAAATTTAGATCTTTGATTAATTTGGAGTTTATTCTCATGTGTAGTGTGAGCAGCGAACCTGATTTTATCTTCTTCCAAGTGGCCATTCAGCTGTTTCAACATTATTTGGTTAAAATAATAATAATAATAATAATAATAATAATAATAACAACAACAACAACAACAACAATAATCTTCACCCCAATAATTTGAAATACCACCTTTGTCATATACTAGATTTCTTCATGTAGGTGATTTATTTATGAACTTCCTAGTCTGTTTCATTGTTCCATCTGTCACTCATGCACCAGTGTCATACGTTTTTTAATCATAGAGGCTTTAGAGTGTCTGGGAGAGTTTTTTTCTCCTATAATTCTTCCTTTACAGTGTTTTTTCTAACTATTCTTGTGTGTTTATTTTTTCCTATTAAGTTTAGAATCGACTTGTCTAGTTGCAAAAAAGAGCTTGTTGGTATTGGTGTTTTTTAGGATTGCATTAAATTTATAAATTAACTTAGGGAGAAGTAACATCTTGATTATGTTGAGATGTCCCAAGCAAACGAGTGATGTCTTTCCAACTGCTCTCAAGTCTACTTTTGTTTTTGTGAACACTTTTGATCTATGAAAATGGCATTTTAATACAGTTGAACCTAATAAATGGTGTAGATTTATCATGCCTTTGGATAGGAGACTCAGTATAATGAAGATGCCATTTCTTCCTGACTTAAAGCATATATTTAATAAAATTCTAATTGTAGTCTCAGCAGCAATTTCATTACCCTTGATAATAATTTCAAAACTCATTTGGAAAGGTAAAAAGTCAAAGCAGATAAGAAAGAAAAGGGGGATGGAGACTTGCCCTATTAAAAACCAAGACATCCCATAAGGCTAAAATAATTAAGAGAGTGTGATATTGGTTGTTGGATGGACACATGGACCCCAGGAACAAAATAGAGAGCCCAAAATCAGAACCATGGTGTATTAATCAGGATAAGCTACAGTAGCAAATTAGCCCTAAAATCTCAGAGGTTTAGCACTTAGTTTACTTCTTGTTCATATAGAGACTGCTGTCAGTACGATGACCATGAGGTTATTTAACAGCCCAGGCAGCTCTACCTTGTGGCTTTGCCATCTTAGCAAACATTCTTCAGGGAAGTGAAAAATGGGACAAGGATTTTTATTCTCATCCCAGGACTGACACCCATGGCTTCTGCTCACAGGTCATTGCCCACTACTAGTTAAGTAGCCCTGCTGAGCTAGAGAAGAACTGGGAGGTAGAGTCTTGGTGTGTCCAGGAAGAACTGGATAACCAGGTATTGGTGAGCATGGTAATGTCTACCTTACACAGGAAACTGACATATGAAAGAGTTGACATTACAGATGTGCAAGAAAAAAATGAAATATGCAAAAAATGGCAATGAATAAATTGGTTTTTATATAGGAAAAAATATTAAATCAGATCCCTATCTCACAATGTGCCCAAAAATTCCAAATGAATAAAAGATTTAAATATGAAAAACAAAACTCTAGTTTCTAGTAGAAATTAGAAGTTACTGTCTTTACTAAATCTAATAAGAAAGGATTTTTTTAACAAGACAAAAACTACCAAATATAAAGGAAAGGATTGATAAATTTGACTAGGAGCAAAAGAAAAAAAACAATCTTTAAAAATAAACCACAGACTTAAAAAAGATATTTGCACTATACAACAACAGATTATATTTAAAAAATTTAACTCCCTTAAATAAATAAAATAAATAAAATTAAGAAAACACAAAAAATGTAAATTGTATGAATGGGCAATTTTACTTCTGGGTATAAATATATTTATTAGAGTACTATTGGTATTAGAGAAAAATTAGAAACAACCAAAATGTTCAAGTTTAAATAAATGGATGAATAAGCTGTGGTATATCTCATATAATGGAATTCTTAACCAGTTAAAATAAAGATCTAGATCCACTTGTATTAATATCAATAAGAGTTAGAAAGTGTAATGTTGAATAAAAAAGCAAGTTGTAGAATATGTATAGTAATGATGCCATTTATTCTGTATATTCTGTATTGATTCTGTATATTGTTTGTGCATACATATGCACCCAGTCAAATATAAAATCATGAAGAGGAAGGACACACATCAGCTTCAAGATAGGCGTTTTCTTTGAGAAGGGAGGGGAGTGGGCTTGGAAAAGTCCTTCCCAACTCTATCTGGAGTGTTTTGTTTTTCCCATCACTTCCCCAAAAAGAATCTGAAGCAAGCGTGGCAAATATAAAATTTAATAAATATTAAAGCATTTATCAAATCTTGGTGGTTGGTAACTTTGTTATATTGTTCTCTATTTTTCTGTATGTTAGATACATTTCTTAACATTAAAGGAAAATAAAAGAAAGCATAAAACATTTCGAAGACCTAATTCATTTAAATGTATTTTATTTGATCAAATCAGAGCTCCGTAATTAGTCAGGACAAATGCACAGACACTATATCCATAGGTATTCACAGACGCTATATTCATCTATCAGAGACCCAATAATTGGGAGTAAGAAGCCTGAGTTCATCTCCCTCTTAGTCCAGGCCTTAGTTTTCCCACTGGTTTGCTATTAAGGATACTGCCAATGTTACGTTGTTTGTAAGAAAAGATCCCATTTGGGCATGGAAATCTTCAGAGCTGCATTTATGTTTGCATGTCACAGGGATACAATTTAGTTCACAGAAGCAATCATTTAAATAAAAGCACCCAATGGCAATCTCACAAATAGCCCTATTTTATGGTAACTAATATGCATGTGTCACATTACTGCTGATAAGATGCTTTGAATTTCTGAGGGAAAAAAAGTGATTATAAAATATTATTTAATGTACTTTTCTTTCTATTTTTGGACATCAGTGGCATTTTAATAGCTGCCATAATTTTGGCTATACTGTAAAGTCACCCATATATCATTTATGAGGTTCCTAGACATATGTTTCTTGCATTAGGTAATTAGTTTAGAACAAGTTATGGTGGATGACATGTAGTCAGTTGACCATCTGCCTCTATAATATGCTTACTTTCAGGACATGGCTCCTGTTCTATGGCATGCCATCAGTATTCACTGCAGAGGTATGTAACCCTAAGTTCCATTTCTCCTCTCTGATCGTTTGTATCTTAACTTTTTCCAATAAGATTTACAAACCAGACCCACAACTAACACAAGGGAGGTTTAGTTTTAGATTTAGTGGATGCAATCAAATCCCTTTAAAGATGGACTGGTCAAGTGGTTATAAATTGATGTTTTTATATGTGATGTGGTTTTCCTAAATCAACCAATCTTCTTATACGTTATATATCAACATAACAATGACAACTGAGAGCACAGCTCTAAAACAGCTCTGAAGTGTCACAGCCAATGTCTGGCATTTCTTTGGGGAAAGAACAATAGCTCTCAGGAGAGTGCCGTGGCACCAGCTTCGAAATCATCTTGAATTTCCTATTATGTTCATAGCTGTCTCATATGTGCTGGTGTAACAGCCTTTCTGGCTCCTTGTCCTGTAAGCCTTGTTAAAGTGCATTTTTGTGTTATTCACAAGGGGTTAATTTATTGAAAAAGACCAAAACGGAAAGGGGGAAGGAGAGCATGAGGGAGAGAGGGAGGGAAAGAGTCCTTATTTTTCAGAAGATTTGAGCTAGACTGCTGTGAGTGTGCGTGCGCGTGCGCACGCGCACGTGTGTGTTTGTGTGTGTGTGTGTGTTTGTGTGTGTGTGTTTGTGTGTGTGTGTGTTTGTGTGTGTGTGTGTTTGTGTGTGTGTGTGTTTTAATCTGAGACTTGGTTTGCATCATAACATTAAAAAGTGACTTTATAATGGCATTATTCCTATTTTCAATTGCCATATTGCTGTTCCTACCTTACCAAGAATTATGGGCGAATAATTCATCCTAATTTCCGCTTGTCTGTTTTCTAATTTTTTTTCACAATGAGCACATATTAATTCTATAAGTAGAAGAAAGAGGCACTTTAATTAAAAATGTTTTAAGGTTTGCCAAAATATTGTGATTTCATCAAGTAATTTTATTTATTCCTTATCTGGTTCTACCACTCGCAGATGTGAAATGTGATAGTAACTGGGAATTACTTTATATCTATTGCTTTGTAGCAAATTTGAGGTAACCATATCATAGTAGCTACAAATTCATTATTTTGTCCTTGTTGCTAATAGGATATTAAAATACTCAACTGGCCAATGTTAATAAGTAGCAAAGCACATGTAAACAGCATTTGCTCTACTAATATTTTAATAGATTTTCTTTGCTGTAAAGTCTCGACACCATAATATGATATATATGCAAATAGCACTGAAATAGTTAAATAACAATATAATGTAAGTGGATAAATAATTAGATCTCCACAAATCTAATATACTATGAGACTCAGCTAAAATAAAGACTGGGACAGTAAAATGTGATTTTAGTTACTAGATTAGGCCATCTGAATAAATAAATATACAGGTTTTAAAGGTCAATAACCATAAAATCACATGCATTCTTAAGTGTGTCACATTTTTTTTCTTCAAGTCCTTATTCAAATTTTACCTTTCCCCTGAGGCTTTTTCCTGTTGTTTCTAGAATGTTTTCTCCTTCCCTGGAGTTTTCCATAATTTGTGTATTTTATTATAGCACTCACCACTGCTTCACACTCTCTTGTTCCCTTACTAAGGCTCACAATTATGCACATTTTGACATTTTGGAAATTGAAATATATTCCATAATTTATATGTACATTTATTTAATGTGGTGCTGTTTTTCTTCCTTCTTTCCCTTTTGCACCTCCCCCCAACCCAGTCAGTTTTTTCTAAATCAGTAGAAAGATTTTCAGTTGATCAAGCCTGGGAATAGCCTTGCAATCCACCTGTCTGGAGGACAGGTAACACATCTGATGACTCTTGCATTCTCTAAGAATATAGACTATAGTGCTTATAGGGTAGAGACCTGGGGGGAACTGAAATAAAAAACCTTCATCTCTTTTAGGCTGAGAGCAGAGAAGCATTTTAAAGAAGTGATTACCATCAGGAAAAATTTCGGGATTTATATAATTGAAGTGTCATCCGACAATTTCTCCTTCATCTCTCTAAATTTACATTAGTGTTCTAAATTTCAGTCTCATGTGATACTGTATTTGTCTATATAGCAGCAAACAAATCAGAGTTCACATACTTTATGTAAGTGACTTAAAGTTCAAAGCCCTAACTTGCTTTTTGTTCTTTAATGGACACTGTGTTGGGCCATCCCATGGCCTCTGCCCTCTCAAGACTGAAAGATGCATTTCCCCAGCTGCTGGGAGTGTTGCTGGCTGAGCCCTGCTGCAGAGACTATTCTTCATTAAAGAGGACGCCTAACCTGAGCTCACATCCGGTGACTGGTCAGAGATATAAAATCCCAGCCCCTTACCCCAACTTGAGATGACAATGCAGAATCACCCTAACTCCAGAGCAAACCATGAGGTCAGCTAGGATCTTGGTCATGAATACAACACAGCCCAATTTCTTCCTGTGCCCACTCCTGATTCCTTCTCCTTCTCTCAAGAGTCTGTCTGGAGATTACTACCTCCCAGGGAACCTAACCTGTGCCAGTCTGTTAGGAATAATCAGAAAAATGATGTAAATTTAAGAGTTTAGAACTGGATTATGCACAGGCCAGTTAGTAGTAAAAACCCTTATTACTGATGATAGGTGGAGCTCAGATAGATCCTAAAACATGGCAAAACTTTCATGATAGAGAATTGAAATGTTTAGCAGGTCTGATATAAGAGGTATTTGAGAAAAACAAAGGAAATAGTAATAATAAAGGTAATCATCACCAATTAAAATTAAGTGTGAAACCCTATACCTGCCTTGCAGTATATTAAGTGACTCTCATCTCCTGTCACTGGAAGGCAGACAAAGTCAAGAACCAAGCCCGAGACTCATGAGAACAAGAGAAACATTAATCACAATAATTCAAATCCCTGGCAGGTCTGATATGCCAAGTTCAAGGCCCCATTTAGGAAGAAATAGGACCCTGAGACATGAGATGGGTTATCTGGATTGATTTGCTGGACCATCTTGAGTCTGCAGGTTTCCCTGGACCCACACTTCCCTTGTTTCCCTCCTTGATGGGAAACAAGGCAGAGCAACTCCGCTCTAGAAAAACAACATGACCTCTACTCAGGATCTGCCCTGACCTCCCCTTTTGGCCACTCAAATAACTAGATTTAAGTAACAATAAAATTTGGCCAGGGAAGTGCTAGGTATACTAAGGAAAGAAAGGGATCATAGGCCAAAGGAGCTATAGGGTCTAGACAATATGTGCTAGCAGGGGCTAGGAGAGTACATATAGGACTGAAGTTTAAGAATTAAGGGGGGTGGTGGAACGTAAAGGCAGATAAGGAATAATTTATGAAAGTAATGTAGAGTTTAACGGTTGGCAAGGACTCAGACAGTGATGATATGTTACTAGGAGAATTCTTAGGAACTGAGCGAAAGCAATGGCCCACACTAAGTGATATAGAAATATTGCACCATATGGTTGAAGGGAAGATCAAAAGCATCAGAAAAGTAGGCAATAATGGGTATTCCAGATAAAGTTGTAAAATCCACCAGATGACTTTGACCCACAATAAAAGTGACCCAGAAAGCATACCACTTAACAAAAACTATAAAGGATGCACTGAGGCAAGAGGCAGCAGCATTGCTGGGCATCTAAGTGGTGGTCAATTTCTGTAGATCAAGTCTGACAGTAGGAAATGTTATTACAGAACTGAGCTCCCTTATAGCAATGGGGATCATTGGATCCCAAAATAATAAAGCAAGGCGGGGCTGCAGTGGTACTCAATCAACTAAAGCAAAGTGGGTACAATTATTGCAATGAGCAGCAAGGACAGAGTAGCAGCCAAGGGGCTGACCCTTAGAAAGTTACAGAGCTGCTTAAAAAAATAAAGGACCCCTGAGATGACAGACAGAAGTAGGAGCTATAGTTTATGTATTAAACTTTCCCTTATATGTGCCCTCTGGGGAAAGAAGACCACCAGAATCTCAAATGAGTTACTCCCAGAACATACATGAAGTAAGTAGATATGAATGGCTTAAGAGATGGACTATAGTAGCTGCTGTGTTGTGCCACCAAGATCCTCCTTTTCAGCACTGAAATACTCATTTTATTTTTTTAAATAAATACTCTCAGCTGCTAAGAGGATTGGCAACTAACAGCTCATAACTGAGTCCCTCATTAAAGACTGTCCTCTACTGAGAGAGCCACCCTACCCAACATCACCTACCTCCTGGGAGTAGCATTCAATGACTGATTGATGAGAAAATATAAAGGCTATCTCCCTTACTCTAATTTAGATACACATACAAAGTTATTTAAATTCGAAGCTCTTTGCAATTATCCAGGGCCTTCGTTTGTGACTGTTTCACAGACCAACTTTTCTCTCTGCTGTATCCTTCCTCCTTCACTTTCTGTAGGTGCTGACTCCAACACTCCCCAATAAATTCTCTCTACCCCAAAGTCTGATTCATGAGGAACCTGATATGTAACACTCCGCTCTCTCCACATCTGACACCAGCAGTTTCTAAATATATGTCTTTAGACTTGCTAGAGCAAAAACACCTAGGGAAAAAGTGTGTGTGTGTGTGTGTGTGTGTGTGTGTGTGTGTGTGTGTGTGTGTGTGTGTGTGTGT
>PVKZ01003312.1:0-142143 GCA_004027375.1 Macroglossus sobrinus | reverse complement strand
ATTCTTACAAAAGAAACCTAAGAAAACAATTCAGAAATGAGATCAAATATATTGAATATATTGGCCCACTACCATCTGACCTTCAAGTTTCTGATGAGAAATCTGTCGTATTATATTTGAGGAGCACTTATATGTGATGAGTTTCTTCTCTCTTTTTTCAATATTGTTTTGTTTTTCTCTTTGGATTTCAGAAGTATGATTTTAATGTGTCTCAGTGTGAATCTCTGTGTTTATTTTACCTGGAGTTTTGTTAAACTTTTTGAATATTTATTCATATATTTCATCAAATTTGAAAAGTTTTTAACTAAATATATGTGTGTGTATGGTTTGTTTATGTAATAACCTAATTCTAATTTTTTTTTGAGTTCAAGTTTGTGATGTATATTTTTATTTATCCAAGTTCCCTGAGTTCACATTTGCACTTACCAAGAATTTATAATTTTAAAAATTCACAACGTATTTTTATATAAATTTATCTGTAGTCCCTGCACCTTTTAAATTATATTATTTAGAATTCATTGTCAAGAATGATGTATAACTGGGGCTCTGATTTCTCAGTGTCTCTTTACTTTCTTATAATTCCAAATGATCAGCAGACTTCTAAGGATTTTTAAATTTTATTTTGATGATGTGTCAGCTTTTTATACCTACTGTCTTTATGTGATAACACAGATCCAGATTATTGTATGCATGTAGATGTTAATATCCTAACTTCCAGTTGTTCAGATCTTTATCTAGTTCTGATTTATCTGTGATCTCTCTGAATTAAAGACCTATTACAAATTGTGACTATAAATCTATGATTTCTAATTTTTTTCTGATTTATTAATGTTTTTCTTCTTGGTTTAAGTTATTTTTTAAATTATTATATACTAGTTATTATATCTTTTGAATGACAGCATGAGAAGGGTCTCTCACACTAACTTAAATATGCTATATTGAAATCAGCATTAACAATGTTTCAGTTATAATATATATTATATTGTATTTAAATTTTTTTGAGATGCCATGAGTAAAGAATTAGAGTCATACCTCAGAAACAAACTGATGTAAATTTGAACAATTAAAAATGTTAGTTACCCAATTCTACTATTTCAATAATTTTGTCATATTTTCTCTTCAGATTACTTTTATTATCTCAAGGACCATATAAGGGATAATTATGGATTAACAAATGGTAGTTTATAATTACAAACTATTCTTTAAATATTTTTTTATTCAATAAATGTTTATGGAGCACCTACCATGCACCAAGAACTGATTCCATTACTAAGAACATGTTGATAAATAATACTGAATTATTTCTCAAATATAATGAGTTTATATTCTAATTTGAAACTCAGATAAATTTACATACATATATATATATATATATATATATATATATATATATATGATACTATATAAAAATATAATGTAATATAATGTAATAACAGGTACCAGTAGATACAGGTTGAATAAATAACAAAGAAGGTTAATTGAGAAAAAAATAAAGGGGTAGAAGATAATTATAAGTAGAATGATGAAGGAAAACTTTATGTGTGAATTTGGGCAATACCTGAATGAAAGGAGAAAAAGAATGCCATTTGAAAACCTGTGAGAAGACTATTCCAAGTAGAAAAAAAAAAAAAGAAAAAAAGAAAAGTATATGCCCTGACATTGGCACAAACTTAACACATTGGAAGATCAAGGCCATTAGCATAAATGCATAAAATAAAGAAAGGAGAGTGTTTTAAAAGAAAAGTTAAAAAATGTAGCCAAAGGCCATGTGCTAGTCAGAATAATGGTCCTACAAAAATGTCCATATCCTAATTCTTAGAACCTGTGAATATGTTAGGTCAGTGGTCCCCAAACTTTTTGGCATCAGGGGTCAGTGGTCCTATGAGAATCTAATCTGATAATCTGAGGTGGAACTGAGGCCATAGTGCTAGCACTGGTGAGTGGCTGTAAATAAAGATGAAACTTTTCTTGCTCACCTGCTGCTTCCCTCCTGCTGTGTAACCCAGTTCCTAATGGTACTGGTACTCAGCCTGGCAGTTGTGGAATCCCGTGTTAGGTTACATGGCATAACAGAATTAAGAATGAAGATAAAATTAAGATTGCTCATTAGATGACTTTGAGATGAGGAAATTAGTTTGAATTATCCAGTAGGGCTCAGTGTAATCAAAAAGGCCCTTAAAATTAAAAGAGGGAGGGGAAAGAGTCAGTATCAGGACTGATACAAAATAAAAAAGACTCAATTTGCCATTGCTGGCTTTGAAGACAAAAGGAGGCTATAAGCCAAGGAATAAGGACAATCAAGAGAAACTGGAAAAGGCAAAAATACAGATTCTCTTCTAGAGCCTCCAGAAGAAACAGCCCTCTAGGCATGTTGAATTTAGCCCAGTGAGACCCATTTTGAGCTTCTAATCTCCAGGACTAAAAGATAATAATTCTATATTGTTTTAAGACACTAAATTGGTGGTACTTTGTTACAGAAATAATAAGAAACTAATGAGGGCCATATCATGTAAAACCTCATAGTACTTTGGATTTTGTTCTAACATTATAGGAATCTACTATAACACATTAATAATGAAAATGACACAGTATATTTTACTGATTTATAATATTCTAGTTGATCTATGGAGAATAGAATAATATTAAATTTATATTTTAAATATAGAGTCATCTGTATTATTGATATGAGCTGTGCTTCATATATGGTTACACAAATATACCTGAAACTGGTAACTGAGGGTTGAGAAAAAAATTTAGAAATTAGTGAATATATCCTACTTAAAGTTAGGAGACTTGAAGTAAATACATCGGTAGACTATAGATGAAGAAGTGGTAGAAAGACTAGGCCATGAAATAGTCTAACATTCAAAGTGTGAGAAAAGGGGAATAGTCCAGAGAATTAGAAACAAGCAAACAAACAAACAAACACAAAAAAAATGACTTGCGAAGAAAAGGATATCTAGTAGAGTGTGTGTACTGGAAGCCGAGTGAAATAGCATTTAAGGAAAGTAAAAATGACAAATTGTGTTAAGTACCCCTGAAAAGCAAGAAAGATGGTGAGATGAAAATCATGAATTGATCATTGTCCCTTAGGGATACTATATATATTATATAATATAATATATAGAGAGAAACAAAATCTTCTTGGACTAGATTTAAGAAAAAATGAAAAGCAACAAGTAAAGCTAATAAGTTGCTAATCTTTTAATATTTATTTACATATAAATTTTTATTCCATGATAATTTTAGAAAAAAATATCAGCAGAAGTGAAAGAAAATACATCACATAAAGACAGAATGTTTTGGTGAAAAAAAATAAATCTTTACTAAAATATTTATGTTCTAGAATCTAATTCAGTATTTGATGGCAACTGAAGAAGTTTATGGGAGTTACTTTAAAAATTTTGAGCCAAGAAAGAATTAAACTATAATCTTAAGTGCCACTTTGAACTCTTAATAAATACTGCCCATTTTTCTGCTTCCCTATAATTAATAACACCTCTACAATCTAAAAAAAAAAAGATCTTTATGACTCAGTTTTAAAATTAATATAAGTTAATAATCTGAATAACTTTAAAAGCAGTCATGATGTTCAGTCAACATAAAAAATGATGTTCTCTGTTTAGCTGAACAATTTTAAGCAACCATTTATTTAACAAATGTTTCCAATAGGAAAAAGTACAGATACTATACATGTTAATTAGAACCTGATTCATTTCAATCATATTTACTTTAGCTTTAAATGTCAAAATTGTAGGATTGTACATAAAAGCAGATTTTTAAAGATTTATGTTTGTATGTTCATTAGACTCAAATATTTATGTCTAGAATATAGAAAACATCTAATTTTAGAACTTCAAAATATGCTAAAATAAATTAAAGTAGTAGTATGCAGTATATTTGCCATTTATCCAGTCTATTTACATTTCAATAGTGTATGCATTAAACATGTTTATATTTGTCTTTATTGTTTTAATTTTTTGTAGCAATTTAAATGCCACAGAGTGTTAGAAAAGACGTGGATTATATTCATAAAACTATTTAACATTTTTTCTTTTCTGTTTGACAGAATTATAGCTTGCTTACAAAAAAAACACAAGGCTTGAAAAAGTTAAAATAACAATGTTGATCATAGCATTTTTTCCATAACTATAGTATTTTTTTACTATCACTTTTACTATCAATATATTAATATGTTTTTTTTACTATCACAGAGGATAATGTTAAGTGTTTCAAGAAGATATTAAATATTTGCCCAAAATGTAATATTGCAAAAGCTCATAATTTGGAGTTAATTTGACATAAAAATCTTAACTCTTTAATACATAGCTATATAAGAGCAATTTAAAATCATTGAACAATTGCAGTATCGTATGCATTGAACTTAATTCATCCCAAGAATCATGGCATTAATACAAAAATCCTATGAAATATGCATAAAGAATAATCCAGTATTACATAGTTAGTAAAGAGATATTTAATGTTAGAAAAAATTTACTTTATCTCTTTGTACCTCTATCATTTTTCATCTTATAATGGGAAGGTTTAAAAAATTATGGTATTTTAGATACAGGTCCTGAAACGTACTAAATGGTAACTGTTAATTCATTAAAATAATTTTCAACATTTGCTTAGAAACAAGTCATATCAAGAAGTCCTAGTAGAAGTCCTAATAGTCCTGGAATATTAAAAATCAGATTTCTAGAGTTTCATCAGTAAAATTGTTGATTAGGATGTTCTAAGTCTTTTTTCCCCAAAGAAACATTTAAAAAGCAAAAAAACAAAAACAAAAACAAAAACAAAAACTTAACAAACTTAAATTACTCAATTAGAGACTGGCTTCATTAATCTTGCAAGAGCTCTGGAAAATAGTCAGTGGTCCACAGCATTAAAGTAAACACCCACTCAAGAGAAAGCTACATTCAAAGTAGTAGGAAATTCCATGTCATTTTAATTCACTCCTGCCTACCTCCTTTCCAGCATAGTTTTGTTCTAGAGGAGGCAACAGCTAAGTTTCCAATACCCTCTTTTGAATAGGAGGGAACAGAAAATACTTCTTTGTAGTACTCTAATTTGTCTAGGACTACCTGTTTTCATCTACTTGAAGTTCAGACAAAGGGTTTGAGTAAAGTGGTGTAACTTGAATATCAGGAGAAGAGAATTAGTTGGTGATGTTTGAGAAAGCTGAAGAAACAGTAAGAGGTTACTGGTGGAGCCATACAATGTATTATCTGAGGCACTGAGGAGAAGGTGTGAAGAAACTCTTTAGGAAAGTAAAACATTCAAAAGCAGATGTGTATATGGGGAATCAAAAAACACAGAGGCCCAGAAAGATGCATGCTCAGAAAAGACCTGACAAAATCTTGTTTTCACTTCAAGTTGATCTTAAAGATCAAAAAATATACAAATAATTATTTAAATAGAGTATTCTTCTCCCAAAAAGCCAACTGCAAAGACTGGAAAAGGTGAACTTTGTTTAAATGCCCAAATTTCAATAAGAACAACAACAAAAAATTACAAGACTTACAAAAAAATCCAGAAAAATGTGGAATATCCAGAATCTGTCCCTGAAGACAAGTAAATATTGGACTAACTAAACAAATACTTTAAAACAACTGTCTTAAATATGTTCAAATAGCTAAAGAAAAACATGGATGAAGAACTAAAAGAACTAGGGAAAATAATATAATATAACAAAATATGAAATTCAAGATAGGGAGGAATTTTTAAAAAGAAGCCAAACAAATTCTGGAACTATAACTGAATAATAATAATAATAATAATAATAATAATAATAATAAATTCAACTCATTTAAACATCCGGAAAATAGAATAAATGAATTTGAAGAAAGGTATTTGAAAGTATTGAGTCTATGAAGGAAAAAAAAATTGAGGAAAAGTTAATAGAATTTAAGGGTTTATAGACTATTACAATTGAACTAATATGCAAATTAATGGAGTCCTAGAAAGTTAAGAGAAAGAGAAAAAATGCAAAATGACATTTAAAATAATTAATTGCTGAAAACTTTCCAAATTTGAAGAAATATATGGATCTACAAATGTAAGAAGCTCCAGGAGCTCTAAGAAAAACAAAACAAAACAAAAACAGAGAGGACCACAACTGAAGCACCTTATAATTAAACTGTTGAAAGACAGAGATAATTTTGAAAGCAGAAGAAGAAAAGTGACTCATCATGTATAGCAATCCTCATAAGAATATCAGCCAATATCTTGCAGAAAACTTGGAGCCCAGAAGGCAGTGAGATAATATATTATAAAAAAAAAAAGCCAGTAAAAAAATTCTACATGAATTTTTATGTAAATTATAAAATAAAGTTGTAAACTCAGAGGAAATAAAAACTTTGAGGATTTTTATTTGAGTTGATTGAATCTGTAAAACAATTTGGGAACAATATGATAACTTAACAATTTTAAATGTTTCATTGTAATATTCTTTTTAATTTATTTAGTTATTCTTTAATATCTTACAGCAATATTTTATAGTTTTCAATATACATTTTACATCCCTTTTGTTAAACATACTACTATATTGGTTTTCTAGAGCTACTGTTTACAAATTATCATGAACTTGGTATCTTGAAGTAAAAAGGTTTTTTTTGTCACATCTCTGGAGGCCAGAAGTCTAAAATTAAAGTATCTGAAGGCCTGTGTTCTCTCTGGAGACAATAGGGGAGATTCTATTTTTTGCCTCTACCAGATTCTGTTGGCTATCAGCATTCTTTGGATTGCAGCAACATTATTCCAATCTCTGCTTCTATTTTTACATTGCCTTTTCCTCTGTGCTTTTCATCTAAGAACACTTCTCATTAGATTTGGGTAACATCTGGATAATCTAGACTATTCTCATTTTGAGATCCTTAATTCATTTACACATGCAAATATTCTTTTTACAAATAAGGTAACATTTACGGGTTCTAGGAATTAGGACATATATATTTTAGAAGCCACAGTGTAACCACTATACTAAGTATTTTATGTGTTTTTTTTTATAATGTAAATTTGTTATTTTTAGTTTTTTATAACAAATAGCTTTATATAAAAATAAATTTTGTATTTTCACCTTTTATAATAAAATGATTGATTAGTTCTACTAATATATCCTGAGATTCTTCAAGATAATTATAAATAGTTATATCCATTGTAAATCAATATAATTTTACTTCTAGATTTTGTATTTTATGCATTTTTTTGTCTTATTACACTTGATTACATACTCCAGTGAAATTTAAAATAAAACTGGTGTAAGTTAACATATTTTTGTTTTCAGTGATAATGGGGTATTGTTCAGTGATAATAGAATATAGCATTGAGTATGTTAGGTATAATTTCTATAGATGTTATGTTGAGAAACTTTTATCTATTCTAAGAGAAGTAATGAAAATAATGCACCAATTAGTAACTAAATAATAATTAAAAAAATTTTTAATGCTAGTATTTGGTTTTCTTACATGCTTATGATAAATATACAAACATACCCAATTTTTGTGTAAAACAATTTGAAACCAAACTTTATATATTCTTACCCAATAATTTCAATAAAATGAAAAAAATGATGTGGAGATATCATTTCAGGACTAGATAAAGGTCAAATTAAAATATTTTAAGAATAAGAGATGAGCTAATAAAGGGAGTAGATAACTAACATCCTCTGAAATCTCTAAAAGAAATGTAATAATGCAGTCTCAGTATTTCAACCTACTCATTAAGACTTCAATTCATGATATTTCCAGGGTCTTGAATATTCTGCCCCCTCGAATTTATACATGCTGAAATTCTACCTTTAATTCAAATGTCGCCTTTCAAATCTAAATGAATAATTTTCTTTTACATGTGGTCTACAAGCATTTTGTTTCACATTGTAGTTAGAGCTAATTCTAGTACTGTAGGAGTCTGCAGAGCAAAGTGGCAAAAGGTATGCTTTCTGCAGCTTAATTGTCTGAATTGTCTTTTAATTATTCAGAAGCTTAGAATGATATTTCAAAGTTTAAACTGGTCAGCTATATATCTTTTATAATTATAATGAGGATACAAATATTCTTAATATATTCACTATATTTATGTTTTGATAAATTATGGCTATTGTTAGTGATGGTTTTAGATGTTGCCTTAGAAATTGGTCGTTTTCAAATAAATAAATTATCTCTGAATAATTAGATGGATTTTATTCAAATTTAGAAAATAATACTGTTCATAGTTATTACAGTAGTAAGCTCTGACTTGACATAAATGTAATTCCAGAAATTTTTAAACTAGATAGCCTTTCAGTTTTATAAAATATTAAATATTTATTTCTAAAATATCAAATAATATTTCTAATCCTTACATGCTTTATAGATATCTTTGATGGATCCATTGTCTCACTCAGAGGTCTGATATTTCTATTGTATATGCCACTCTTGAAAGTGATTTAATGCTTCAGCAGGTTTTGAATGTTTTTCAATGATTTTCCAAATTTGGCAAGACCTACTTGTCCATCTGTAGATTGATTCCTATGTGCATACATGCATTGTTCACATGTGGGCCATACTGTGCACATAAATATTCAACTTAATTAGAACTCTCAGAATCTTTGAAATTAGAAAGAGACACTGGGTGAACATTAATTAGTGTCAAATGAGATTGAGAATATCTGCTGTTAGCTCAAACTGTTTCTAGTGTTGTTACCACGTATATTGTATTAAGCAAGTTAATATGCAACTGCTAAAACCATCATCACATTAGGGTAACTGGGAAACTTTGTCCTGATCCCTAGTCCTGACCCTTAGAAATTTTAATTTAATTATTCTGGAAAAGAACTGAAATTTCAGTGATTTATTCAATTGTGTACTCCAGATTAGAACTGTTGATGTAGATGAGTGACACTAGTTCAGCCCCCAAGTCCAATTTCTGCTTTACTTAAAGAACTTATGGTAGGCAGAATTCATAAACTGTCTCCCAAAGAGATCACACCCTAATTCCTAAAAACAAATTTTGATAAGATATTACTTTAGTGATTATGTTACATTATGTGGCAGAGCTGACCTTAAGAAAAGTAAAGTAGTTAGCTGGTAGGCTTGAGCTGATCATGTGAACTCTATAGAAGCAGAGAAGTGGCAAAAGAAAATGTCAAAGAGATTCAAAGCACAGGAATGCTCAATATACTGTTGTTGGCTTGGAAGATGGAGGACGCTCTATGAAAAGGAACTAGGGCAGATGGCCTTTAGAAGATAAGAGCATCCCTGACTGAAAGTCCATAATGAAATGGGTCCCTCAGTCATACAATCACAAAGAACCAGTTTCTACCAACAACTTGAGTGAGCTTGGAAGCAAATATTCTTTAGACACTCCAGATCAGAATTCTGCTTTGTTGAACCTCTTAATTTGGTTTTATAAGCTCCTAAGCTGAGAACAAACAATTCTTCTTGGACTTCTACAGCAATGTGAGTTAATAAATAGGTGTTTTTTAGGCCAGTAAGTGGTTATCTGTTATTCATCAACAACAACAACAACAAAAATATGACCTTTAAACAAGATACCCATATCTCTTATTTTCATAAATTAATGCTCAAAACTTAAGTTCCTAGGCCAAATACTTCTAACTATTCTATATTTTAATTATGACCTCTGTTTTCCATTACCTCTCAAATTATTTTCTGCTTACCGAAAGGTATATTATACTTTAAGTGAGTTTATCAAAATCTCCTGAAAAAATTTCTCATTCCTTCTCTCATGACTGAAAACTGTTTCTTCTCTAAAGACACCTTTATTGCTTTTAGCCTAGGTGTCACCTTTTAGTGAAACCAAGTAACAAAACACCACCACCACAATAAAATACATAAAAGGCCTTGTGATCCCTGCAATTATTTAAACCCTCTCCCCTATCAAGCTTTCCCTCGCTCCTAATAATTGATACTTTTTAAATTCTTAGAAATGACCTATTTTTTGCAAATAGCATTGGTCAATTCTTTGACTAGCTTCATGCACTGTACAGATAACTTCTCTTCTGACAACTTTGACCCACAGTTTCTTACCCTTCTATCAAAGTTAAGGGAAACATTTTTTAATGCCTCTCAGCAACAGGAACTTTGGATTCTGCTGTTGATTTAATCTCTAAAATGACTAATTTTAAACATACTTTTCTAGGAAAAAAAACATGTGGCTTCCTTAATCATAAGAAAACCATAACTAGTTTTTTTTTTTTTTTCTCATTAAGATACCCAGTTCAGGGAACCTTTTTCTTTCTATCAATACTTTATTTTTTTCTAAATGCAGCAAAATTTCATAGCACATTCATCCATTAACAACCTAAACTACCTGTCCTTGAATGGCAAAAACACTAACTGTGGAAGAATCTGTTATTTTTATGCTTTGTTATAGTCATAATAAAGGGCATGTTGTAAACATGATAAATTTAGGATCAAGAACCTTAAATATGGCACTTTGTTTCTATAAATGCATATTAATCAAATTCTATGTTCAAATTCAATGTCCTAATTTGCAAAAAATAATGACTTTAAAACTTTATTACTTGTAAATACCTAATATTATTGCACTGAAGGTTTAAGATGGGAATTTCTTTAACTAGATTTTCTATGTCTACAATATATCTTCTGGCATCAATGCAAGAGGTGCTCCTACAAATATTTTAGGTGATTGCTTTAAACTGTACAGTTGATTACAGTTCTTATAGCCACCTCAGAAATTAAAATTTAATTACTTTGTCTGGTACCTCAAATACTTTCATTTTTCTCACATTACAGTACTTCTCTCTTAAAGAAAAATACTAAACACACAATACTAACCACACATTATCCTTCCGTTACCTACCCTTCTTTCATTAACTTCCCTGAAACTCTCTCATCTGACTTAAAACCTGTTTTAACACTTCTAATCTCAATATGGTTATCAATGACCAATACCTATGTATCTCTGGTACTTTATGTTTTACCTTGCTTGTCTTAGACATGTTTGCACTGAAAATCTCTGTTCTATTGGCTTCCATTACAAACTTACCAGGTTTTCCTCCTACCACTCTGGTCGCTCTCTCTCTCTTTGCCATTACATCTTATAATTTATTCAGGCAATAAAACTGGGGTTTTTCGAGACTTTGTCTTGAGCTTTCTTCTTCTCAATCTATACAACTTCTCCCAGTTGGGATTAACAACTTGGGTTAACACTTATATCTAAATGACTCCCAATTTGATATCTCTAGCTCTAGTATCTTTTGTGAACTCTAAACATACATCAACACCAAACTCAATTGGGGAAAGCTAATCTCTACCCCTTAAAATGAGCCTCCCCTAGGGTACATTATCCCAGTGAATGACAGTGTTCCCAAATAGTTTCACAGGACCAGAAACCTAGAAATCACAATTTAACCTTTCTTTTCCCTTAAACCTTGTATCTAATCCATCAATCAGATTATTGATTTTTCCCTTAATGATCTCTCATAACTAATCACACTTTTTTTTCTTTAATTCTAAACATTCTCTGCCCTGATTTTATCTGCCATAATCTATCTCCCTTCTACTTGAGTCTTTTTCCTGGGTTAGTGTGCATGTGTGTGTGCGTGTGTATGTATACATACATATACATGCATATATATGTATGTGTGTATATATATATACATTGCCACTTTTGGAGATTCACTGTTTTTCACAAGGCCAGTAGCTAATTGTATTGCAAATTTTTTTGAAATATTAGGTTAACTTTCTGCATAAATTAACATTAATTAAAGCTATTGAAGTTTTCAGTTATTAGTAATTGAGAGAACTCTAAAAAATATTATGCTTTAATTATTTAAATTCAGCTTGTAAATAATATTATATTTTAAATATAATAAAAATTACTGACTTTTTTTAGTCGTTTGCTTACTTAAAATTAAGCAGACTAAATTTCTTTAAGTAAATTTTAGTCTTCAACTTAAATTTTCTCATAAATGTCATTTAACTTTAATATATTTAGTTTTCTTTCATGGTTCTATTGTATATGACATACTAAGAAAATTTTTGTAGTGATTAAACAACTTCTAAATCTAATAAAATAAATGTATAAATACAATGTATAAATTAAGTTTGCTTTAATAGTCCAGTACTATTTACTGACTAAATTAAATAAATTATCTTATATACTCCAAATTCAAATCTCAAAGCAAAAATGTTACTCAATTCCATATTTTACATTATATTCTGAAACTTAATATATCAGATCCTCTACTTTAATGTTACTATTTTATATGACAAATTTAAACTGATTACTCTTAAATTTAATGCAAAATTGCCAACACCGTTGGTTTGATTTATTGTAGAATTTAATAATAAAGCTTGCTGGAAATGAAAATACTTAAGGAAATAACTTAATCATTACAAGGGAGTAGAGATCACCATACTTTGGGAGGATGGTTTAAAAAATACATATTTTCACATTATTGTAACTTTTTCTAAACGAACATAGATATTTCAAGCAGATATCTTTAAAAATAATTGGTTTCAAAAGCTACTTTTAAAGTTTAATTTGTATCATGAACTGTTTCTTCTCATTGATTTACCTAAACTTCACTCTCAAATTATAACTAATTACTTCACTTTATTCTTAATTGCAGGTTTAAGTTTAAAAAAATTATTTAACAAAAACCTTTATAGATCACTCAGTTTCAATAATAATCAATTTTTGCTATACTTGTTTTATCTATTCTCCATGACCACTTCCCAATTTTGTCTTGTATTACTTTGTTGGATTAAAAACATTTCATTTTAAAGCAAAATACTTCCTAATTAAATTTGGATTATTTTCTTATTTATTTTCTTTCTTACCAGGATTCATATTTTAAAAATATCCAAATATTTAGCATTTTTTATGTATTGTTTTGGTTCTGGGGTTAAATTAAAAATATCATCTTAATGATATAATACTCCAGCTCAACCAAAAGTACTAGATTGAAGTCAATCCTGACTTAAAATTCTAAACTAGGTTAAATAAAAATTGAATAATTAATATATTATTTATTTTTAAATAAAATATATAAGTAGTTAGCACAAAAATGTCGTTATAATGGACTACATTATGATGTTCAAAAAAATCATGCTTCATTATATTTATCTTTTTACATGTCATAAAAACTTTCCTTTTGACTATCATTACAACTTTCCACAAACTCAATTTATTACATATAACTACATCAATTTCTCATTGATGCTCAAGTTTTCACAATCCAGTCAATGGAAACATGGTAAAATTTTATAATCCTCCACATTTATAAGCATTTCTGCTGTCCAATGGTCAAAAGTCTAAAGATTATGTTTTCCCTCCCAAGAAACTGGTTCTGTTTTATTAAAAATTAGTTTTAGAAACCAAAAATCTAAGAACTAGAGGATATTGATAAATTATCGACTAGAAAATATATAATTTTAAATAATCTTGAGTTTATAGTTGTATTTCCTAATAGTTCTAATACTAATGTACAATTATATTATATAATATAGTTATAATTGTTATCCTTTTAATCAATATAAATTTATAACTAATTCTGTGATTCAATGAAGCACATGATTATCGCTTAAGCATTTCTGATTTCAAATAAATGTAGCATATATATTTATTTGTTGTATCTATCAGTATTAAACATAAATTTAAATAGCTTCTTAACTCTTAATTGAAGAAGCCTGATTTAGAAACTTTCTTAGCCTCCTGTTCTTAAGGGACTATGCCCTCATAAGTGGTCAACTTTGTTTTATTTTATTGCTTATTTGCATTACAGTTTACCAAAATCTTTATGGTTAGCTAAGGTTTGAAGGTCATGCACATAGGGCAATTTAAAGGGTAGTGAAAGCTATTTTTTATTCTTGTGGGGTGGTGATTGAAAACAAAGCCAAAAGCTAACCTAACCCTAGGCTGACTCAGGAGAAGCAGCTTCTAGCCAGTAGCAAATTCTCTCCTAGGCTCTTTCCAGTCCTTTCTAGATATTGGGAACAACTGAGGCTATAGCAGAGAATCCCCTCAGGCAGTCTCTGAAAATATTTTTATTAATATATATTATAAGTTTGTATAAATTGAGTAAAAAATGTGTACTATTTTGTCTGGTCTCTTTCACTAAGAAAATTATTTTGAAATTCTACCACATTGCAGCATATTAATAGTTCATTACTTTAAGAGTAGTATATTCTATAGATTCACCGTATTTTATTTATTTATTTACTTAAAAAAATATATCTAAATTTTTTTCCAGATTTTACAAATAAAGCTGCTATGAACATTCATGTTCAAGTTTTTGTATGGACATATGCCTTCATTTCCATAGCGCAAAATACCTAATAATGGACTGTCTGGATCACATGTTAGGTGAGTGTATAACTTTTTAAGATACTACCAAACAAGTCTTCAAAATGATGGCACTATTTTACATTTCTACAACTGTATACAAGAATTCTAATTCCTCCACATTGTGCCTGTTAATAGATATAGTCAGTCTTAAATTTTAGCCATTTTAGTAGGTCTGTAATACTATCATATTATAAATTAATTTTGCATTTCCCTAATTATTAATAGTTTTAAACTTCTTTTCATGTATATATTTGACATCTCTGAATATTCTGCAATGAAATTGACTGATCAAATCTTTTGGAAACATTTTTATTGGATTATTTGCTATTAAGTTGGAAGTACACTTTATATATTCTGAATTGAAGTCCTTCAGATACATGCATTGCAAATATTTTCTCTCAGTGTGTAGCTTCTCTTTATATAGTCTTAAGTATCTTTCAAGTAGCAGGAGTTTTTAATTTAATGAGATTTAATTCAATATTTTATTTTTTTATGAATGATAATTTTGGTGTCATAACTAAAAAGTATCTTGTGTAAACCAGGTCACAAAGATGTTCTCTTATGTTTACTTCTAGAAGTTTTATAGTTTTATATTTAGGCCTATAATATTTTGAGTTAATTCTTATATATGTTGTGAAGTATGGATCCAAATTTACTTTGTTTGCATATAAATAGGAATGATTTTTTATTATCTGTGGGACTATTTCCGGACACAATTCTGTTTCATTGTTTTATTTGCTTACTTTTACCATATTTATTAATTATTATGGCTTTATAATAAATCTTGAAATCAGGTAGTATTCCAAAATTTTGTCTTATTTCAAAGTTGTTTTGGTACTCTAGATCACTTGATTTTTTTTTATGAATTTTAGAATAACTGTAAATATCTTTTTTAAAAAGTGAGTACCTGGATTTTTAATAGAATTGCATTGAATCTAATTATTAATTTGGGGGAATTAGATATTTTTAAAATGTTGTTCTGATTCATGAACATATATTTCTCTCCATTAAATTTTTTAGTAATGTTTCATGGTTTACAGTATAGAGGTTCTCATTTCCTTTGTAATATATTTTTTAAATTTTTATTTTCTGTTTTTGATGCTATTTTCATGGTATTTTATTTTCTACAATTATTTGTTGCTAATATAAAGTAAACAATTGACTTTTGCATATTGACCTTGTATCTAGCAACCCTTAACAACATATTTTTTGAATATTTTGATGGATTTTCTAAATAATTATGTCATTTGCAAATAAGGCAGTTTTATTCCCTTTCCAATCTGGATGTATTTTACTTCTTCTCTCATTGCACTATCTAGAACTTCTAGTACAATATTAAAGAAAACTATGCATAGTAAACATGCTAGTCATGTTCCTGATCTCAGGGAGAAATCAGTTTGTCATCATTAAATGTGATATTAGCTATAGGTTATTATAGATTAAAAAGTTTTTTCTATCTTAGTTTTCTGAAAGGTTCTTTGAGGACTGAAAATTGAATTCTGACATGTATTTTTTCTGTATTGAGATGATACTGTGAATCTTTCTTGTTGTCAATGTGAAGTCATAGACTAAGTTGTGTCACACTCAAAATTCATATAATTCATATATTGAAGTCCTAGCCTCCAGAATGGTGTCTCTATAAGAAGAGATTAGAACACTGAAAAACACTAAGCATACAATATAAAGAGAAGAAAGACAGTGTGAGGGCACAGAGACAAGGTGGCCATCTGCAAGCCAAGGAGAGAGGCCTTTGAGGAAACCAAACATGTTTACAGACACCTTGATCTTTAGTGTTCAAACTTCACAACTATGAAAAATTTTTGAATATATGCCACTTAGTTTGTGTTTTTTTTTTTTTGATATGGCAGGCCTAGCAAACTAATACAAATGATGAATTGCATGTCTGAATTTTTTAAGATTATATTTCAGAGCAGTTTTAGGTTTATAAAATAATTAAGAGGGTGATATAGATATTTCCCCTACATAGCCTCCCTTAATATCAACATCACTCATGAAAATGGTAACTTTTTTCTTAAACCAAGAATGAATCTACATTGACAAATCATAATCATCCAGTTCATAGTTTATATTAGGGTTCACTCTCTAGCATGTTCTACACTCTATTGTTTTCGACAAATGCATAACGACATATTTATCATCATATTATCACACAGTATTTTTGCCACCCTAAAAATCCTCTGTACCTTACATATTCATCTCTCCTCCACTCCAACCCCTGGCAACCACTCATATTTTTACTGTCTGAATAATTTTATCATTTCGAGAATGTCATATAGTTGGATTATTATAACATGTGGCCTTTTCAGATTGGCTCCTTTCACTTAGTAATGTGCATTTAAAATTCCTGTGTTTTCATGGCTTGATAGCTCATTTTATTTTAGTGATAGATAGTATTTTATTATCTGGTTGCACCACAGTTTATTTATCCATTCACCTACTAAAGAACATTTTGATTTCTTCCAAGTTTTGACAATTAGTGATAATACTACTATAAACATCTGTGCGCATTTTTTTTGTGTCTGTGCAAACATAAGTTTTCAGTTCATTTGTGAAAATATTAAGGAGTGTGATCGCTGAATAAGAGTATAATTAAGTGTGAAAAGAGTATGTTTAGATTTGTAAGTATCCTCCAAACTGTCTTCCCAAGTAGCTGTACCATTTCACATTTCAGCTATCAATAAATGACAGTTCCTTTTGTACAACAACCTTGCCAGCAATTGGTAATGTTAATGTTCTGAGTTTAAACCATTCTAATGAGTATATAATGGTATCTCATTATTTTAGTTTTTATTTCCTTGATGACATATGATGTGAGCATCTTTTTATTTGCTTATTTGTCATCTGTTTATCTTCTTTGACGATATGTTTAAGGTATTTGGTTCATTTGTTAATAGGGTCGTTTGTTTCTTGTTGTTTTAAAAGTTCTTTGTATATTTTAGATAGTGGTCTTTATGAAAAATATCCATTACAAACTTTTCTCCTAGTCTGTGCCTTGTCTTCACATTCTATTGACATTGTCTTCCAAAGAGTAGAAGTTGAATTTTAATAAAGTCTACCTTTTCAATTATTATTATTTTTTAAATTGTATCTTTGGTGTCATATCTAAAAATATATCACCATACTGAAGATCACTTAGGTTTTCTTCTATGTTATTTTCTTGGAGTTTTTTGGTTTTGTGTTTTACACTTAGATCTATGATCTATTTTGAGTTAATTTTTTTCTGAGGGCATGGAAGGTCAGTATCTAGATTCACTTTTATGCATGTGTATGTTTTGTTGGTCCAGCATCATTTGTTGATAAGATTATATTTTATTGCCTTGCCTTTCCTCATTAGTCAAAGATTAGGTGACTATATTTATCTTAGTAATTGTTCCATATGAGCTTAAGAAAAATTTTGTTATTGAATATAGTGGTCTGTAGGTGTCAATTACATTTAGCTGATTCTTGGTGTTTCTGAGTTCAACTATGTCTTTATTAATTTATGCCTGCAAGATTGGTGTATTTCTGAGAGATGTATGTTCAAGTTTTCAAATATAATATTGGATTCATTTGTTTTCTTCTTGCAGTTTTATGTTATTGCCCCTTGTAATTTAATGTTCTGTTGTTAGGTACATATATATTTAGAATTTTTATGTTTTGGTGGAGAGTTGACTCCTTGCTTGATGTTTGTTTTAATGTAAAAAATCTTTACATTTTAAGATAAACCTCACTTAGGATGCATCATTTTTTTATATTGTTGTACTTGGTTTGTTATTTTTGTAAATTATTACATTTATGTTCATGAAAAATATTTGTCTATGATTTTCTTTGCTTCTGTCTCTGTCTAATTTTGGTATCATGTCAATACTAAATTATTTAGTAATTATTTATTTTACTTCTGTATTAGAAACATGTTTTTGTGAAATTACTATTTTTTAAAAAAAATTATTACATTTTAAAAGTAATACTATTTAAGCTTGGGATATTTTATGTGAAAATATTTTATCCATACATTCGAATGCCTTTGTAGATATAGGACTATTTATGTTAATTGTTTATTCTTAAATGAGCTTTAGTAGTTTGTTTTTTCTAAGAAATTTATTTATTTAATCTGTTGAGAATGTATTGCCGTAAAGTTTTCATAATATGACTGCTATTCTTTTACTATTTATAGAATTCATAGTGATGTAACCTGTTTTTTTACTTTTTAGTGTTGATTCGTTTCGTCTTTCTTTCTCTATCAGTCTGCCTATATGTCTAAAGATTTTATTAATATTTCAACAAACTAGATCTTGAATTTATTGATTTTCTATTAATATTCTGTGTTCTATTTTGCTGATATTGACATTAATATTCATTATTTACTTTTACTTTCTTTAAATTATATTTGTCTTCTTTTATAATGCTTAAATTAAAAGCAGAATTTATTGATTAGAGACCTTTATTCTTTTTTAAACATAGGTGTTTTGTGTTACACTTATCTATTAAATATTGTTCTAAAGACATCTAAATTGTGATGATATTTAAATTCACTGTTTTTTGTTTGAAATTTCTACTTAGACCTATCTGAGATTTTGAATTGTATTATTTAGTTTCCAAATGTACAGGCAAATTTCAGATCTCCTTTTAATGTTTGATTTAATACCATTGAGGTCATAGAAATTATGAGAATTGAATCCTTCCTAATCGAATGTAACTTGCTATGTGAAAAAAAAATGCTGTATTTTGGTAAACATTCACATGCATTTGAAGAGAAAGTATATTCTGCTGTTATTGAGTGTAGTGCTTTATTATGTCACTTAGCTCAATTTGATTGATAGTGTTGTTCAAACTTTTATTTCTTCTATATTCTTGCTGATTCACTTTCTACTTGTTTAATTGAGAGAAGGCTAATGAAATTTCCAGTTATAATTGTGTATTTGTTTATTTCTCCACCATTTTAAAAGTTTTGTTTAATGTAATTTTAATTTTTTGTTAAATAAATATTTTGAGTTATCATTTCCACCAGATGAATTTATCCTTTTTATCATTATGAAATAAACTTCTTTATCATTGGCAATATTCTTTACTAAAAAATCTACTCTGCTTTTAATATAGTCATTCTAGCTTTTCTTTGATTTACATTGATCTGATATTTGTTGTTTTAATCCTACCACTCTCAACTCATTTGTGTATTCTTTTGAGTAGCAAAGTTGTATTTCACTTAAATAACAGCATCATCTAGAAGCTTCTTATTTCAAAATGCAGATAATTTTAATATTGGAAAATTTATTATAATAAGCAAAAATATGCCTGCCTATAACATCTACCCAGAGATCTTAGGTTTGACATCTGGAATTCCAATGAAGTCTCATCCCTTTCTACTAAACAAATATTCTAGTAGTAACATATCACCATTGAAGTAAATGGTTAAAAAGGCAATTGATGGATAGTTTAGGGAAAGTTAATATAAACAGTGTATTAGGTAACAGTATTTAAAACGATTTTAAGAATATTAATTGTAATTTGATTTTATAAGGACATATCTTAATATTTTAGAGATGCATGGTAAACCATTTAGTGGTGAAGTGTCATAATATTTAATATTTGCTTTATAATAGCAAAATAAAAATAAAGTAAATATGGCAATTAAAAACTTGTTTTTTTATCTAACAGGTCTTCACTTTTACTGTTAGATAGAAATTTTTTTAACTAATGTAATATTTTATCCAAAAACACTAAATTAAAGAAATTTATTTCAATAGTTGAGTGTTAGGAAAAGACACACAACTCCAATTTATGCAACATAGCAGTGTCTTATCAGAAAATATCACATGAAACAAATATAACTATACATTATATTAGCATTAATACAAAATGTTCTGCTTTGAATACATACATCAATTAAAAGAGATGGACAGATTTGCATTTGTTTAATGTCCAAAGAAGTGCACATGTTAAAATTCATATACATATTGATGTTTATGTGGTATAGCAAAACAGATACAAACTTTTATATTTGTTGGCTTTTTGATTGGTACAACTTTTTTGAAAAGCAATTTGTAAATACAGATTAAGTACTTTAAAAACTTTCTATTCTATGACAGTTAATTATTCAATTTATAGGAATCACTCATATAAGAAAAAAATGAGAATAGATATTTTATTTCTATCATTATGTATAATAATATTTTATATTACCTTTGATAAACAAATTAAATATGATGGGTTATTATTTATTCAATGTCATATTTTAATAATAGTTAATTATATGTTCATGATCTATATGCTGCAATATAATATAAATCACCAAGGACACATGCAAATTTGCATATCAATACACTACTATACAAGCAAATTGCTAAGATGCTTTGCCTACTATTTAGTTCTTATCTTACTAAAGATGTCTCAACACCAATATCTTACTAGAATCAGCCTTTCAATGGAGTAAATTATAAAAATATTTTATTATTTTAATGGGCTATGAAACACTTCAGGAAGAGCTGATACGTGCAAATAAAGCTTACTAAATATTTATATTGCAATTATATTTTATTGAGATTTGCTTGGTTAATTTTATAAAGATGCAAAGTTAAGAAATTTTATAAATATAGGTATTGATATTATTATGTTGGCTAAGTGGACATCTTATTTTACTTTATAGTCCCCAAAGTGCATTATGAATTATCTGCTTTGTGTGGATTTACAATTCTAAAGAGTGTTTGACAGTTTTTGGATATTACAATTTTGCTATTGTAAAATTTAGTCTACCTAAGTAAATTCTATATTTTTCTCCCTATACATTTTCTCATCTTTTCCTTAAGAAGGTTACTAAATTTGTATTCAGGATCATGTTTCCAAGGTAATTAAAATCCTTACCATAGAAAATGACCTTCTTTCAACAATGCATTCATTAAGGTAGCACTATATTGCTAAGGAGTGATCTAATAGATTTTCATTTTAGTATATTGTATGGTAATGGAAGGAAATCTAATCTTAGGTGGTAAACACACAATGCAATATGCATATGATGCATTATTAAATTGTATACTTGAAACCTGTATAATTTTATCAACCAATTTTACACCCAAAATAATAAAAATAAGTATAATAAATATAAATAAGTAAAATGTATATTAAAAATTAGAACTTTTTTTATTCATTTTAAATTTCTTAGGGCTCTACATAACTTAACTTCATAGAAAACAACCATGTAGTCTTTAAGGTGAGTTATCTATTTCAATTCAGTGATATCTATTTTTATCATTACATTGAAGTAGTAAAATAAAAATTTTGTCCTCACCATGAAATTCTTGTTCCAAATTTGATTCCCTTAAACATCTTTAGCATAAAGTTATAATAGATATTATTTTAATAATATAGAAAGAACAATGATTAATTTCTAAATATGTATTGGACACTCAACTCAGAAATTTATGTTTTTACTGATCGTTTAGAATACTATTATTTTATAGGTTAACTAAAGACCCCGAGGCAGAGAAAGTAAGTATAAGCATACTAGTATATTAATATGGCAAATGAAAAGTGTAAAAAGGTAAGAAGTCTCAGTGCACTCCAAATGAACTCTAAAATTTTTCTTCATATTACATTACTTAGTCTTTTAGATTTTTAATTTTAATAAAAGGCCAAAAGTCATCAAATTCATTTATAAGCAGGTCTTGGAATTTTTTTTTAATTAAATTTATCAGTATGACATTGGTTAATAAAATCATATAGGTTTCATGTGTATAATTCAATAATAGGGAAGAGGTAGATAGATAAGGGTAAAAGGGGGCAAATATATGGTGACAGAAGCAAATCTTAAAGTATGATGGGAACACTTTACCCTTGTCTCAAGTCTAGGTAAGTTTCTTTAATAAAATTATTTAATTGTTTAACACGGGCTTCCTAGATCTTGGGGAACTAGTGAGCTGATGTTGGACATGTCTAACAAATTTAAAGAATACATACATGTGGCTGCATATGTTCTTTGAGACAAAATATTTGGAGTGGCATGTTCTTCAAGAGCTTATTTGGACAAGAGTGTATTAGTGTTTTCTATGCACCATATATAGGTCATGTATACAAAAGAGAACTGGCCTAAGATTGTTTTATATTCCCTTCCAGATGACTGCCTTCAGGGAAGATGAGATTGAACTAGGGTGTAGTCTTTTAACTTTCAGGTGTGAAAGAAGTCTTTGTGGCCAGCCAGAGAAGAGCTAGTCTCCTCAATTAGTGGAACAGCTTGCGGGAAACCACCATTGAAAAAAGAGAAACTCATAATGTACCTCACAAGAAAACAATCATTTGTAACCATAGGCCACCTATAAAAAATGTCAATGCCATCTCACAATATTTCTAATCAAGTATAGATTTTTTTGACCCTTAAGTTATAATTAATTCTCAAACTTTACTACTAAATACACCTGAATCAGTAAAGAATTAGAAGAAATTCAAGGTAGGAAAATAGAAAAAAAGCATTCATGCAGAGTAGGCAACTTACTTAGAGCAATATAAGTAGGGGAAGGATGGAAACTACTTAAAATGAAGATTGAAGTTTTAATTATTTACTGGATATGTTAACTATTGAACTAATATACTATTTTAAGATGTGAAGAATCAATTCTTTTAATTATCCAAGAGTTGTTACAAGTCCTATCATTTATCCTAATCTTTATTCAAATAAACATGTGGAGTGATGATTGAGTGAAAAGTGGGGAAAATAGTTTTTTTATTCCCTGTATATGTCTAATAAGCTTCAATTTGTATATGAAACTTATATTTTCTTTCTCTTCTAACCAGACATCTACCCTAAATAGAAGCACAATTAAATTATCTTTTTAATAAATGATGAAATTGAGGCACAGTATAATTAATTAAACCAAGGATACACAATTGACAAAGATCAGAGCAAGGATTCTAATCCACTATTCAATACAACTATGCACAGCTTTAGACATTATATTTGATAGGTTTACATGTGTGCTTTGCCTTTGAAATTGCTTTTTATTACTATAAAAAATATTGTAGAGTATAGGTAAAGGGGTAGGCTATAAATAGATACTGATATATCTCTAAAATGTGTCATACCAAGCATTATGAAATACAGGTAGACAAGAAGTCGATATGTCTTTCTGTTTGTGTTTCTTGCTCTATTTTTTTAAATATATATATCTATTGTCTATTACTTTTTTTAAATCTAAAAGTGATTTAGATAGTCAGTATACCATTAAAAATATAATTCTACAAATTAAAAAAAATCTACCGTAAACATGAGATTTCTTATAAAAATCAGTATTAAAGTAGAATAAATTATTAAATACGGTTCTATTTTAGGTGGAAATATTTAATACAGCTTTTTAGAATGATATCTTTATTTTTCACTTTTGGAGAGTGAGAGCAATAATTCTACATAGTTTTTTTTTTCAGTGTACTCATTCTTGTCAACATTTGATGTGGTGTGCATTATCCTAATTTTCTCAAAATTATCTGTATTCTTGTGAGTTTCTTTTTTAAAAAATTTAAAATGAGGAGATACTCTTTCCTTAGTAAATTTTTACTTCATTTTGAGTTTAATTTGACTTTAAGACAGATCATTTGAGAAGACAGAATGTTTAACCCTGTAATAGAGCTACTAGTAGATATAGTTTTTGAAATTATTAAAGCGATTTAGGTTTGTTTAGCTATTTCAAATTTGGAGATACTTACATTAAGTAAAAATTTCAACTGCCTGAATAATAATGATAAGAGAGGCAGTTTGGGGGGTAAAACTGCTATAGCAAAAAGTTGTTGTTTCAGTGTTGATTTCATGAAAGAGAACATTTTTTGTCTGAGTGACAATTAAATATAAGTTTAATTTATCAATATGTTCTAAAATTTACATATTTGTTCCTTGAATTTTTGATAATGCTACTTTTCATATGCATATATGTATTTATATATACATATATATATTTTGATTGTGGAAGAAAGCAAGTATATTAGAAAAAATGTATATATGAAAGTAATTTAAGGCGATATGATAAAAAATGGTGAACAAGAAAAGGTAAAATTATAAATTCAACAAAAGTTAATTAAAAATATAATTTCAGGGCAAGAGTACTTTCTCTTTCAATCTTTTAACTACAGTAGGGTGAACATATTCAAATTTTATTATATAAATTGTATATATGTTACCATTAAAAATGTCATATCTAAAGGTCCCAGACATTTACTTTGTAAAGTAGTATTTTTACAATATCATTTTTATATGTAATACTTCACTATTTGTTAGTATATTGAATTATTTACAAGATGTTATAAAATTTTTGTCATTAAAGTTTGTATGCATTTTTTAAATATAGCTATAAAGACATTAATTCATTAAATATAAGGACAGAAGCCATATTCATAGTCAAATTATTATATTGTTTCTCATAAATAATATTTTTATCAATATAATGTATGTAATTATTTTAGATACATGATATGAAATTATATAATAAATTTAGAACAGTGGCAGAACTTTGCTTAAAAACTTTTATTCAATTGCCATATTTAGATCGTCAGAAGTTAAATTTCAATAAAAAATATTTTATATTATTTTGGACATTATATTTTATATTACTTGGGGATCATCAGATTCCTTTTTATTTTTTAACATTGAAACTCACAATACTAATGTGTGTGTGTATATATATATATATATACATATATATATACATATATATATATACATATACATATATATATATATTATTGCCTATTACTTGCAGTGATGTCATTTGTGGTAATATTTGTAAATAAATCTATATGAATTCTATTTATATGCAAGAAATACGGTGAAAGTTATATTGAAAAATCAGTCATTTTAATGTATTTGAGACTAATGACAGTCTAAACAGAATAACCACATACCCCAACCAGAAGTAAAGAAAGTTTAAAGCTAATGTGATGATCAATGCTTTAATTTCATAGACAATAACAACAGTAATAATAGTAGTGGCAATCATACTATTGAATATTTATTCTAGGCTGCAATAATACCAGTTTTTATCTCAGTTATTTATGAAACAGTTTGATAAGAATAAACTCTTGCAGCAGAGCCAGAGAAACATAGCTGGCTGCAAGACGTGTCCCCCAAGATTACATTAATGGTTCATTTGCCACTATCCAACTTAGTCTCAGCCAAAATAAACTCATCTATTAGGATAAGTCAGTCTCCTGTGGGCAGACTTTTATATAGCTATTTATAGTTTGACTAACACAAACCAATATAAAAAAATAAAAATCTAATAAGTTAATATATGATAAGAAAAAAGACTATTAGAAAATCAAAAATTTAATTAGTTTTTTCTCTATCAGCCAACTAAATGAGAACTTAAAATTAAAAACAAAGTTGGACAAGAAATTTACATTATAGGAGTTGGTTTCATATTTTTTATAGCACTTGATATAGAATGATAGATAAAAATTTATTGTTTTAAAACACAGTGTATTAACAGAAAATTTGAAGTATAGGAAGGCCAATAGATCAGATGATTACTATTGAAAAGATAGTTTATTACTCATAGTTCCCACAAGGGGAGGAAATGCCATGCTGAGTGCTACATAGGACAACATTGTGGCTGGTGGCAGGCAGGTAGAGTTAACTGTGGGCAAGAGTGTTTATTGTGATTTTCAAAGGAATGAATAGTCAAAGACAAGGTAAGCAGGCTTAGGATTGGCTTGTTTAAATAATTGCAGTCGACTATAGGGCATAAGGTCTGTTTCTGGTTATCTGAGCCCTGAGATAATTGAGAAAGGTATATAATAGTGGCGCAGAAAGTAAGAAACTGACCTGTGGGTGGGGGTATAGACTCTGGTTATATTTGAAAAGCACACCCTCAGGAGGATGATGCTTCCTCCTGGAATGACAAAGGAAGTATGATGCCAAGACATGGAGACAGGTATATTATTGGGTTGTCCAGGCATGTGCAGATTATGCTTGTAAGATACATTTTAGAGTATCAAGTTTACAGAAGCTAGAAACATGGTTAAAACAATTTGTACAGTTGAAATGAATATATTAATTTTTGATGAACATATCATACACTGGCTAGACATTGCCAAAGCATCCTCCATGACTTAATGTTTTTAAGTTTCTGTTTTCATGTCTGCTCCACGCCTTTGAGAAAAAAATCTTTCTGTCTTTTTATTCCCCCATATTTAAAGGTTGGCTTAGAATACTTGATTTAAGATCACCTCTGATTCATTATTTTAATGTTACAGCTTATTTATCAAAAGACAATTCACTACGTTTAATAATTTGCTCAAACTAAATGGTAGTAATTGAAGTCCAAGTATGATCAATCCCAGACCATGCTTTACATTTCCTATAAATGTTATCTTTTCTCGATTGCTCTTTTAATGCAAATGTCATATTACTCTGTTTCAACCAATTGTAAAATGCCCATAAATTTCAGGTATAAGTAAGATTAAATATATTTTATGATTTACAATTCTCTCTTAAGATTTTTTTCCACATAGACTCATCTTGAGTTATTCAAAATCTTTGGGTGTATATTAAATCCAAAAAGGGGTATATACTTCGGAGATATCATACCTAAAGACGTTAGAGTTTAATTAGCTGACCAGGGTGTTTTTGTTTTTGGTTTTGGTTTTTAATTTTGTTATTCAGGCTATGTCTCACCAGCAGTGGGCCCATAAAAACTCAATTAGATATTAACATTTGTTCAAACAACATTCATCCAACTATCTGGGTTCTAATGTGATTCAGCCACAGTCACACACTGCTAGAACCAACCTTCTTTTATAAAAGTTATATGTTTTCTTTTCCCCCCCTTGGAATAGATTTTTTTTCTTTCTGTAAAAAATAACCGGGAGTGGGAATGGGGATGCTTCATTGGTCCCTGTTATTCTGGTATTTCTGCTAAGCTATGCTGAATTGCCTGGCACTGCTTAACTTTAGATTTCAGCAGTAAATGTATATTTGGTAGTTTCTTCTAAAGTTAGATGTATATTAACCACATAATCTAGAAATTCCACTCTTAGTCATTTTTTAACAGAGAAATAAAACATATATCTGTGAAAATGTACAGAAAAACTTAAAACAGCTTTATTTAAAATAGTCAAAAACTAGAACTAACACAAATGTTCATTAACAAGTAAAGAGATTTGAAAAACTGGAGGCTGAGTAATCAGTGAAAGGAAACAAACTACCGACACATTCAACACCACAAATTTATCTCAAGTATATTTTGTTGAACAAACGAGAAGATGCTGTAAAATTTAATCCACTGTACATGAGATTTCAGGGCAAAACTTATTTTATAGTGAGCAAAAACAAATCAGTTTTTTCCTGGGTCAGTTGAGAGGGGTTAAGTTTTTACCTAATAAAAGGGTAAAGAAGACCATTTTGGAATTATAAAATGTCTTATATTTATATTAGTGGTGGTGGTGGTATGGGTGTATAAATTTGTTCAGATATACTGAAGTATACCTTCTAAATGAATGCAATTGATTTTATATAATTCCTAATTCAATAAAACAGTATAAAATAAGATAACACATTGACAAAATCAATTCAGGATAGTAAATATTAATTGGATGTTAAGTGAATCAAGATAAAAAATATTAAACTCCTTAAAAGTTTTTAAACTAATTCTATTTCTGAAAAGTATTTAAAGAAGCTCTTTTTCAAAATTATTTATTTCATATATTTTAATTTAATTTTTATTAGCATTGGAATATAATATTAAATTAATTTTAGATGTGCCACATAGTAATTTAAGGTATGATGTGACAACCATAATAAATCTAGTAACCATTTGTCACCATGCAAAGTTATTACAAACATCATTCTGTACTCTGTATCTATGAGTCTGCTCTGTTTTTCTGTTTCATTTCCTCTTGTTTACTTTGTTTTGTGCTTTAGATTCTATATATAAGTGAAATCATATGATATTTGTGTTTCTTGTCTGACTTGTTTTACTTAGCACAATACTCTCTTGGTCCATCCAGGTTGTTGCAAATGGCAAGATTTCATTATTTTTATTGCTGAACACATCCTCTTTATCCATTTGTTACCATTGGGGAAGATCTGAACTCTGGCATTGCTTGGGTAACACTGGAAATTCTTGTTTCTTTTTGCTGTCGCAGATATAATTCCAGCACAGAGACATTTTTGAGAGGTAAGATTTATAAAAGGCACATTTTGAGGTAGAAATGGGTCATGCCTAAACTGGCTAACCACATGGAAATAAAAATGCACTCTACATGAGGAACGGGTTACAGTAAGGAAAGAGAGCTGTAACCCCATGAAAGGGGGAGGTCTACATTACATTAAAGCAACAATGGATGGTTGCAAATGCATTCCTATGTGATTGACACGTGAGGTCATTTTGATTGACACTTGGCTGCTATGTAACACCCTGCCTGTTGCACATGTGCTTACCCAGAATGCAGTCTGTTATAATTAAATTCATGAACTTCCAAGCATAGACATAATATTATAATGATGGTATAATGAGGCTGATATTGTGGACAGGTCATTTTTTGCAAGTGTCTGTGGCTGGATTAAACCAGCTATAGGCTTATGGCCCTCCAGCCCTTTGTCTTTCAGGATGTAGGAGTGATTCTTTAACTACAAATGTGCTGTTCTTTGGACAGTATCTAGGCTGTTTCTGGACTGGGCTTCTGTTCATTTGTTCTCCTGTCACTCATGTCTGACTAATTATCTAATACATTCATCCATGGATGGATACAAATATTACATCTATATTTTGACTATTGTAGATAATATTGAAATGAACATAGGAATGCATGTATCTTTTTGAATTAATGTTTTTATTTTCTTTGGATAATGTATATAAATATACCTTAATTTCTATGATTAATGTTGATTACTACTGAAATGTCAGAGTTAAATATACTTAAAATAAAGTTGTGTAGTTAAAACACACTTATATTCTCAATACATTTGTATTCATTCTTTTAGTTAGTATATCACTAAAACAAACAAAAAATTTAAAATAACTCACTTCCTCATTTAAGCTTTAAGAGTTTATTTGATTGTCATTCATTATGGACATTTCTCAGCATTAGTTTTTTAGATAAAAATGACACTCTATAAATTTTAATTTACTTACCCAGAGTTTATTTGATTTCTAAAAATATGATGATTAGGAGTTAAATTCTCAATAGTTTATTTTTTAATAATTATACAAATTATTTTTTCTCTATTTTCCAGCATGATACATTCATAAAAGCTCTTAGAAAATACCATAGTATGAATTAGAGCTTAGTATATTTGAAAAACTAAGTTAAAGTACTTAAAATTTTTCAAGGAACATATTTTCTAAAACTTTAAATGTGTATACATATTTTTCTTCTCTAAATTTTGCTATAAAATTTTTGCACCCATTTTATATTTACTTGATAATAAAAAATAAATAAATAATAATGAAAACAAACCTGAAATATCAAACTTAGAAAATAAAATATACTTAACATAAAGTGTATTCAAATTATACTTATGCAACTTAACATTATTAATACAATTTTAAATTCTGGTTTAAATAGTATTGATTATATAAATAAATGAATTATTTCTATAGAATTTTACTGGTGCTATATAACTTGGAGTTATTTCTTAAGGTCAAATCATCAAGTGGCACCAAATTTGAATATCATCAGTATAATATTTAAATTTTGTAGCCAACTTAGGTTAATTGAGGTAAACATAATTTGGATATATGCAATACATTAAAAGTAGTATTGTTTTCTTATTTCAAACAGCAGAGCCAAGAAATAGCTAATGGCTTCTTGACATGATATTCTGACAGATGTCTAGATTTTGTGGACAGTAAGTATTTATATAAAACAACATTACTAATATACAAATGTATATTTCAAAGAACTAGAAAACTATCCCTTTTATAGTTTAAATATTTCTCCTATTATATCATATATATTAATGGAATCAAATAAATTTGGAATCTGTCTTAGTCCTATAATTTTAGTTCAATGTAGCTTTTAAGGAAGTGACTCTTATCAAATTATACAAATTTATACAAAGATTAATAACTGGTTGAAAATAAATCTAAATAAATATTAAATAAGATTAAATAATGTCTAATATAATTAGACATGATTTATAGGAAATAACTTTGATTATAAGATTCAATTTCTATTTAAACCAAAAAAGAATCTTTATTTTTTTTATCTTTAGTAATTTAGAAATATATACATGTATCTAAGTCTATATCCACTCATGCATGCTATCTCAAAGTAAATAGTTAAGGTAATATTTATATTTCAATATTTAGAGAGCAAATATGCTAATGAAATCAAGATAAATTATTAAAAATAGGTTTTATTGGGTCACACCAATAATTTTATTTAAAAAGTATTCTGTGTAGTATAATTCTTATTTTTTAATATATATCACTGATTTTAAGCTTAAGAAACAATGTTGATACTTTTTTCATATACCTGAGAGTATATGACATTATGTCTAAAAATCCTCCCACACACACATAGACACACTCTCTTTTCTTTGAACACTTTTAATTTCCTTATACGTATTGGTATTACACTTATTCTGAGTATCTTATATGTATAAATGTGTAAGAATATGTTAAGGTTGCTTCCTGGAGGCAGGTGTATGTCTAACACCTGTCAAATCTTCTTGAGGGGAAATATCTGTAATGTCTCTTCTGTCTGAATTTTCAATCTGACATCTCCTTCTCAGGGAACTGATCAGACTGTATCTCAAGAAATGGATGTGGTCAGATTTGTGGAAGAAGATGTTTTTTCTAGGTGTTAGTGTATCTGCAGAATTTATCCTCAGTGATAGGATGACTGGACTGGTCATCTATTTATTTAGGAGTCATCTTATAAGACGAAGTATGTCAGTCTGTGTTCAATCAGTAATTCAGAGGAAGTTTAATATAAAGAGTTATTAAGCCATGATAAGAGAATAACTACAAGGATGGAAATAGTCTCTCAAGGGAATTCTAAGGCTAAGGGAAGAGTTTCTAAGAAAGGACAAACTTGGAAGAAGTTTCAGACATTGTGGAAAAAGGTTCAATTGTAGCCTTCTGCATGGTAGAACTGTTTGGTGGGCAACTGGCTCATAGTTACTGAGCAAGATGGAAAACTCTTTCAGAATTCAAGTGAGCCAAGCCAGTGGTCAGTATGCAGAGGGAATGAGGATGCCACAGTGGGTTTCAAGGCCAGAGTACTGGGTATCTGTGTTGAAAATACCACAAAGACAAAGCCCCAGGGCACAGGCCAGCTGGGGCTGGTAAGTGAGCATGCAGAATGTGTTCGTGCACTGCTATAGGTGCTGATGAAACTGGGAGTTTGATAGACCTCGCTCTGTAAGAATCTAGCACACTTCTATGTCAGGGTAGGCATATGTCAGCTTGGGCCTGCAGCAGGTCAAAGGCGCTGTGCAGAATAAAGGTCAAGAGGAGGTCTTGCTAAATGACAAGTCCCTACAGGGCCTCTGAAGTGCACACACATGAAGTTGATAAGAGGGTGCAAGGAGCAAGGACCTGATTTAGATCTTTCTCAATATCTCTTCCTCTCTTTTTCTTTCTTCTTCCTCTCCTATTTCTCCTGTGTCTGTTTCCCACTCCCCATGTTTGCTGTATATTTATTTTCCCTTGTTTTTCTCCATTCTGACAAATACCACAACTATTGAGCTCTATTTCTAGGATTACAGCAAAGTTTACTGGATTTGTTTTTAAAATTTTGAGCCCACATATAAAATTTTATTAGGTATCAAATGACTTGTTTTCTCTGAGAATGAGATGGAAAAAGGCATCAAATTTCAAAAGCAATGGCTGTGTAGGACTTAGGAATAGAAGTTTCTGAGCTCTACAAAAGTTACAAGGTCCAAATGCATGATTCTATGGCTAGGTGAGAAAATGAAGTTGTCTGTAGAAATTTAGGTAGACAAGATAGCAAAGTTCTTTATCCAATGTTCATTATGCTAAATAAACCTCTAGTATTCTGATGTGTTCTTGGGAGAATGAAGGTGGCCTCATCAATAACCAAGATAAAATATTTTAAAAACCTGGCACAAAAATGGATTTTTGAGTCAGAGCTATTCTGAGTGAGAAAAAAATTAAATTATACTCTTTACATACTTGAATTCATGAACTGAGTTTTATACATTCTATGTCTTTCTAGATACCTGTACTTTTTGTGATACTTGAGGTAGAAATTTCTAAGACTTATAAAGACACATATATTTATTTATTTATGTCTTGAACTCCTTTTCCTGAGACAATGTATAAAAAACAAAGGATAAAAATTGAAAAAAAAAATAAAGCTCTCAAGGTAATTACAATATAGAAGGAGAAATATTAAGTCAGAAAATGATAATATATATGTAAATATGTATGTGCATATAGATATATATTATTATATACATTATGTATAATACACATCAACACACACACACACACACACACACACACACACACACACACACACTTGCACACACAAACCACAACACAAGAACCCTGGAGCAGGAACATAGTATATTTCTTACAAAAAAATTAGCAATCAAAGCAGCATCTCAGATCAGCTCTCATGTTTCAATCTCCATAGGGTGATGATATGAGGGCCAGATATTTTCTGTACATGAAACAGGGTACATTATAGAAAGAGAATCCAGGATTTTAAGAGATTATGATTTTTTGTAGGACTGTTGGCACATCTACCCATTTTTTTTCATTGAGACAGAGAGGGAGACAGATATACAGAGAGACATAGAAACAGAGAGACAGAGAGAACAGATCACCTCTGGGGGAGACACAGGAGCCATCTCTAGGTTTATTATTCTAGAATGTAGGCTAATGTCTCTGGGAAAAAAAGAGATGATTTATCGTTAGAGCCATGAGAGATCTCTAGGTAAGTACATCTCTCTGGAGGGATTATACTAACTCTAATTTACAAGGTTGTTTGCTATTGAAATGTGTCATTTGCTTAGAAGGCATGAAGTATTAGAAATCCATGAGAAATACATGGAAAAATTGTCTCTCAACAGAAAATCAACAGGTAAATCTTGTTAGAAATGCAAACACAAAAATATTCACAAGTTGAAGCTTTTAAATCACTTATATATGGCTTGATGTTTGGTGGGGAGGTGCAAGAATTGAGTTTAGTCAGAGGTTCGGAAGCATAGTTACTCAAAGTATTGAAAAATAACCAGGAATAATGTGATAAAAGGTGAGGTTAGAAGTGTTGATGTGTGCCAAATACTGTCGGCCATTGTAGGTCTTCAAAATATTCTGGTATTGCTATTAAAAAAAAACAACAACTGGGTGATATTAAATAATTTTTAATGTTAGTATATCTTTTTCAAATAAGACTTATTAAAAGAGTACTTCAGCTGTAATAAAGAATTTATTTGTTTTGAATTGATCAAAAGTGAGATTGAGAAAATCAGTTAACTCTAAGTAAGAATATTAGTATATTCTAGATCAATGTAGAGACTGCTCAGAGTAGGCTGGTGACTCTGGAGATGAATTACTTTTCTCAAACTCAGGCATAGAAATTGTACAAAATCTAGCATGGTGGTAATTTTTCATATATATGTTATCTTTCCAGAAAATATGATTTTTTTTTCTGTTGTGATGATCACAATTATATAAAATAATCTAAACCTCAATAGTAAGGCACTTGTATGTGTTAGAGGAGACAAGCAGAAGGCATAAAAGGGTGCATGAGAAAAGCCAAGTGGGGTATAATAATGATCCATTGCAACTGAATGGGCTCACTGAACCCAAAAAATCAGTCATTGCATCTGAAATGACTGATGTGCTGAATAGGTTTTGCTATCAATCATTTAAAAATTGAGAAGTTTGTAAATATACTGGGAAAGTTTTGGTTTCATTAGATTTGTTCAGTTTGAAGCAGGGAGTCAGTGACTACTGGAGTGTACAAGAGTCATCAGGTCCTCCAGGAAAAATGATTAGTGGGTGACATAGGTTTTGATGTCCCTGATAAGGATTTTTGCATTGATAGAATGGAAGTACACACTAGGAACCAGAGAGCAAACCTACATGTCACAGATTACCCAAAAAAGGCTGTAAAGATATCATTGTAAAATTCATTAAGTTCTCAAAGGAGGTTTTTATGTTCAGAAGATTATTTAAGGTTTACTTTGGTTTCAAAAATAGTATTACATTTATTAAAATTATAAATACCAAATATGATTCTCCCTTAAGCTGTTAAGCTCTACATATGAAAATTATATTTCTAACTATAGTACAGTTTTACTACATATTTTAATGGGCCCTTGCATAGTGTTTGTTCTCAATTACAAACTTAGTTAATTAAATACCTTAAAATATTAAACTGCATTAATAAATTTAATATATTCAATTAAATTTTAAGTATTTAAATTGTCTAATTAACAAATAAAACCTTCCTGAATACTTAAATAACTCATATAAATTTAATATAAGCTAAACCTTAAGTTTTCTTAAATTTTATAACATTGATTATAAAAATAGTAAATTTATATTAATTTCTCAATTACACTTATTAAAAATAGAATTATAAGCTTAATTAGTTTGACAGTAAAAATGTCAAAAATTTTGAAATAAATTACAAATGCTTACATAGAAAATATACTTGATCTTTAAACTTAACCAAAAATACTAGCACTCAAATTTTATTTTAATTAATTTCCATGACAAATTCTAAATCTTTCAGGAATTAATAATACTGACTCATTAACAAAATTATGATACTAAAATGTGTTGGCTTCCTCAAGTAAAATTTGAGGGCTTTCTGAAATTCTTTATTCTGCAGAGATTTCTAATTATAAATATAAATATAATTTTTTTCATGACCTTAACTGCCATGCTGAGCCACTTAGAGTTATCATATTATGGACTAAAAACCATAAAGGAGTGGGTGGTCACATCCCTATATTTAAGTTATCATTACCTAATTTTCAAATCAAATCAGGGTCTATAAATCTAACTTTGCTGTCTCTACTACATGATTGGATTTAGATAATATATTTATGCTTTATTAATTGTTTTGTCATTTTGCCTATCTAAGTCTTATGAATGTTAAAATAGTATCTAGTTGAATTCTGTATGTTTCCCAAAGCTTTATCTAGCTTTCCAGTTATAACATCTAAGGTTATTTTTCTGAAAGAAAACTTACTCAAGAGTTTATGCTACACAATGATAATCTATGGTTTGGGAAAAATCTTGAAATCCACAGCCTCCCTGCTGCTAGGTGCTATTGCAGCACCAGGTTTTCACAATAGTGCCATAAGGACCAGAGAACTGAAGCATAGGCTGAGGATCTCCAAATTTCCAGTGCCTATTCCTTTTCTTTCTTGGTCAGAAAGAAAACTGACAATATTCATCACTCAGAGATATATTACTAAATGTTAAAATTATCTAGGCCTTGATTTTTAGAAAGTAATACAGTAAAAAAAAAAAAAGCAAATAATTTTGAGATAAGCATTTCTGGTCTGGAGAGAATAGTGGTCAAGGCTCTGGAAACAGATTTTCTGTGTTCAAATCCTGACTCTGGTAATTACTAGTTATATAATAAAGAAGAGTTCTATGATAAACTAGCTTATCTGAGGAATATTTATTAGCTCACTCTGTTTCAGTTTTCACATCTTTGAAATGAAATATAATAGTGTCTCCTGAATAGAGTGTAATGAGGATTACGCTTGAGTTGATTTTCAAAGCAATTACAAGCTCTCAGACCACATTCTACAACTTAGATTCAAATTACTAAAGGTGATGATCTAGATAATACAAATAAAGAAATGAGAATAGTGATTGGTAAGTGCTTATAATATTATTATTGTGTAGCCCTAGGCCAAAGTTGTCTCTGGACTTTAGCTTAGTCAGCAGTAATACATGCAAGCAGAAAATAATTCCAATTAATAGTTATTTTTTTCAGGCCCTACCAAGTAGGCTTTGGACAAGAAACTGATATTCTACTTTAAATTGGCTTGCAACCCTTTTTTTTTTCTACTCTCCTGCTCATCCTCTCGATTATTTTTTACATTGTGTATGTGTGCACGTGTCTGTCTAAAGTAAGTCTAAAAGAATAATCATTTATATGTTGCTTTCCATGAGAGTATATTTTAGGTTTTTCAGATTCTCTAGAATGGAGCCAGAAACTTTCCTTGGGTATTTGGATGACTATGGAATCACAATAAGTAATAACTCTCCCATGTACTGGGTATGAACTGGGTACAAGATTTTATCATCTGTGATAGCAATGGATTCTTCATTTATTACTTGCTCTTGCTCTTTTAATTCCACTGTTGTCATCATTTACGTAGGGATATTTATTTATATTTTTATGACATTTTGTTCTCCTTATGGAACTATCAAATTCTGAGCCTCTGAATTAAGGAATTTAAGAGAAACTGCTGCCTCCAAGTGCTAAGCTAGCATCCCAAATCTCTCCATGTACACATTGTCAGTGCTCTCCTCTAGCTCATTGGTCTTTCTCAGTATGAAGGAGAATCTTCTCTCTGGTCTGGAGAAGTACTCTACAATAATCAGATCATGATGTTACACTGTTGTGCCTATGTGGATGCCTCATCTCCTATCATTTTCTCAATAGATAAATCCCACCATTTTTATATCTCTTACTGCCAGGCCCCCATCATTAGTCTATAGCTTTTTCACCTAATTAGATATACACTATGTGGTAAATTGTTCAATTATCCATGCTTTTGGGTGGCCCCCACCCATACTCACTCTTGGTCTGGCTATTTGTCTTGTGTTGTTGTTGTTGTTTTCTTTGTTTGTTTTTAATAGAACAGTAGCAATCTTGATAGAATCAAAGACTTGTAAGTGCTTTAGCTTTGAATTTTGCCCTTTCTGGAACCCTGTAATCATAACTATGTGAACAATTTCAGCTTAATCTGCAAAAGAGTAAAAGCAGGCATTTCAGTTAACCCAGTCATTTCAGCCATCCATCAGACAAAGACTGAGGCCATTGATCATCTGTTGTACATAGACACATGAATGAGACCAGAAAAATTTGTCTAGCTAAGCCCGTGCAAATTGTAAATTCACAGTCATGATTGAATTAATATTGGAATTTTTAAGCATTAAGTTTAAAATTAGTTTATTATATGGTTATTGATATCAGATTCAAAGTAATATGTTACATTGCTCTTATTACCTACTGATATAGATAGTACCTGCTAATTAGATATTACTCCCTAACTTTGTTGTGTGAAAGATGAGAAGCTCCCTATCTTCCTTCTTGTTTCCAGTTCCCAAATTGGTCAAGAACAGCTAAGATTTCCTTCTCGCCATTAAAAATTAGGAAGTAAAATCATGGTATTCTTAGCAACACCTTATGCCTAGACCAAGAAGCCCACATTAGTGTTCCACTGCCTTTTGGTTTAATAACCCCGCCATGGCTCATGAATATTACATCTCTCAGGTTTGAGTTCTATTCTTGGGTTCTTACTTTTTGCTTAACTCTATAATCTTAAGCCTGGGTTGGCAAACTTTCTGTAAAGGGATAGGTAGTAAGTATTTTAGAATTTTGAGATCCATGCAATCTCGGTCACAACTATTCAACTCTGCCACTGTAGCACAAAAAAAAAAATCTATAGATATTATGTAATAAAAGAGTATGGCTGTGTTCTAATATAATTTTATTTACAAAAGTGGGTAGTGAGCAAGATTTACTCCACAAACCATAATCTGCCAAACCTCGAATATTTCCATATCTTTCTAACAGCCTTTATTAATTCTACCAAGATCATTATTCCCAGGATGAGGTTCATATAATTCTTCATCTATATGGAGGGGAATAGTATGAAGGTCTTCGACTCCTAACAGTAAGATATTAGCTAGTTAGGCCTAGCATAGGTGGGTTCCAGCAGTACTTGTTAGATATTCTAAAACCTACTCCAGCAATTCTTCACTATCTATAATACAGATTTCCAGCCTCATTTCCAAAGCAGAAGCATCATTATTTTCTCAGGCTATTCACAAACATGTTTCCTCAGCGTTCTTCCTTGCTCAAGGGTCAGGAACCTATTAAGCCCAGATAAAGTTTTTTCCTCATGTTTTGCTCCACACATCTTCTCAAGGATGGGTCCGATAAGTGTTCTAAAGCCCACCTGCATTTCTCTGATAATTGAATTTTTATAACATGTCCCTAGAATGTTCAAGCTCATTCATCTTTCCCTGGACATTATTTAACACCTTCTGTTAATACCTTGCACATACATTCAGCCATGCCCAGCACAGATTGCATTGCTTACTCTCTTATTAACTAATTATTGAAAAATAAGTGAGTCTGGAACTTGCATTTTCTGAGTCCACCCATTCATTCCACCTATTTCTTACTGGACTTCCTTTGTTAAACAAAACAAAACAAAACAACAAGAAATACACACACACACACACACACACACACACATTTCTTTCCTCATGTTTTGCTCCACATATCTTCTCAAGGATGGACTTGATAAGTGTTAAAGCTATAACACACACACACACACACACACACACACACACACACACACACACACATACACTCCTCAACTCACAAGGGTAAGGGCATAGTATTTCTATCAGAAAAGCATAATTTCAGCCTTTTGATGAAAGAAACTTCTTGAACTTGATATTTGTCCAGTATCTCCAGAACTACCTGTCTCCTGATAGTTACATTCTATATTATGTTTGTTGGCCTTGGATCTAATTATGTTCCTCTGTACTTTTCTACTAAGCTTACAATACACCATAGAGCAATATTGTCTCACTGTCACTCAGGCTTAGTCAGTACCTTGTGCAATAAGACTGTATTCTAGACCAATAATTCTGTTCCTGTGTCCTGAATCATCTTGAGGACACACAAGCATACAAGTAGAGTCATTTACCATAAATTCCAATTCTTAATTGCAGCTATAAGTGAAGAAATTGATGATAAGTGAATGATATATACATATGCTTTTGATCTTAGGAGGACTTTAGTTTATGGTAACATTGCAAGTTTGTCTCTCCTTTTTTCCTTCTCTTTGCTTTCCTTTGAATTTGCAGCTCCATTTTGCTCAGGTTCTGCATGTTTCTGTCATGGCATTCTACATGACCATATCTTGGACTTTGTTATCCAACCTATCTTTTTAAGATAGTTGGCAGGAAGACAGTTTCTCAGTTCTTATATCTTCCCAGGAATATAGCATATGAATTGTTTAGGTATTTCAGAGGAGGATATTGCTAAAATAACATTAGCATTGATAACTACTTTACCTTATATCTTATCTAATTTTATCCCACATACTTTAATCACTTCTTCATAGAAAAGACAATAAAGATGGCATGAGTAGAGAACTCTGTATCCTAATTTGTATTCTTAAATTTTAAATTTACTTTTTTATTTTCTAATTTCATTTTTTTCTAATTATTTCTTAAAGAAAATCAGCTGAAATTTATAGAGCTTAATAAAATAGATATGTATTGATTGCAAGTCTTTTTTATTATGTGTATAAAAAGTTCAAATAGATTATGCTTTAATGAATGCTAAATTCTTGACATAATTGCTTCTGATATTTCTAAAATAAATGTTGAACTGTCTGAGATTCTTTGAGTTATCAATCTGAATCAGACCTTGTGCAATATTGCCACCACTGCAGGCTATGTTTGCACCAAATAAACTGAGCTGTCATATCTACAGCTAAAAAGACTTCAAGAAAATTTATCTAATTATTTTTATTAATCTCTTAGCTATTTCTTTCCTTGCCCAATGATCCACATCTTTAAAGTATAAATTGCCCAGGAGTACTTGAGTAAAACATATCTTGTCCAAATATTAAAATAGATTTTTCTTCCAAGTTAAAATTTTTTCAAATAAGTAGGAAAAAACATGACAGAAACAAACCAAACCAAAATGAGACTATTGTTTTAATGTGCCAATATTAAGTGTAATATCATAGAATAGTAGGTATCTAAATTTTTATTGGCCTTTTTGAATAGTACCATTTATGTATTGCCATAAAGCAAAGTATAAAATGATAAATTTATATAAGATAGCTGCCAGCTGCTGATGATAGAACACATTTTATAAAAATTTATTTGTCTGACATGCTTTTCCTCTTTTTACTATTTTTGAAAAATGGATAATGCTATTTAGGTTTGAGAAAAGGTAAGTTTGCTTTTCTGTTAGACATTTAAACTTCTCTGTCTTTACATTGTTCATGACTAAAAAAAATATTAGTGCAAATTATTCACAAATAACTTGTCTTATAAAAACCCAACCACTTTCATGCATTTAAAATATCAAACGTTCTAAAGTAGCAGATAATCAAAATTAAAACAGAAGTGTGATATTTGCCTTTAACAACACCCAGACCTTGGATAGTAATTGCTTTGAATTTAATAGGATACCCTCCAAATAATCTATTAAAATAGTATTAATTATTATTTAATATATATTTTTGAGCACCTATTATGTACTTGAAAATCAATGCATCATATTAGTTACTTCAGAGCATTTTCATATGAGTATTTACAAATGTGTTTGTATAAAACTGAGTTTAAATGCTATTTTTTTTTCTGTGCAACAAACACAAATTCTCTCCACTGTTTTTTATCTAACAATATTGAATTTTAAAAATAGCTCACATATATATCTATATAGATATATAGATTTTGTACTCTAAAATATAATTATCCTAAAAATATAAAACTAATTTATAATTTTTTTGCTCAAAATTCTAAACATTATATAAGTTTGTGTTATTGCTATATTTTATTTTGAAATTATATATATATATATATATATGTATGTATATCCCCTTTGGTAAATGTTAGTTTCTTAAATACTTACTTTGGAATTAATAATACTTAAATAGCTACATCACATGATCATTACATGAAATGATTTCTGCATTGGAAAATGTTTTTAACATTTTACTGCTTCCTTTTTATCATATAGTCCTTCTTATTTATTTTGAGAACATCAATAAATATTTCTTGGGATCTTTACTATGGATTTAATGAATAGATGTTTTTTTAACCTTTTTATGTTGTCATTTTTAAATTATTTCCCAAAGGAATAATGGATAAATATTACCCTTGGCCTGCATTTATTAATAGTAATCACATGAACTGCTTCCTAGGATTTTTTGTTTGTTTGTTTGCATCTATTCATTTGTCTTTCACTTTATCTGCTGTGTAGACATCTGAACAGCTTAATTAATCATCTTTACCCTTGACATTCGAACAGAACACTGCCCATTGTTCATACTATTCCTTGTTATCAAATACCAGGGTCCTGAATGTTTAATATCTGCTGTCATGCATGCTGAATAAGTCTACTAGCTGCAAATAATTTTCTTATAATGATAAATAATATCTTTCACTTTCTAGATCACTTTCTACTGTGATTTTAAATGACAGAAACTTAAATATAAAAGTAATAACTAATCTATTTAAAAACACTAGGAAAGATATTAAGATCTTTTAAAAATGCCATTAAGTTTTATTAGAATCAGAATCTATGATGGTGGAGTATAGCAAATATTTTTAAGTGTCTTGAATCTTTCATCTCAAGGAAACTGACAAAAGTTAAAGACTGCTTCCATAAGTCTTCTAAACATCAGTCATATCTTATGACTACAAATTCCTGCATTGTTTTACATGTGGATTATATTTAGTGAAAACACTTTATAAATGTAGGTTATAACCAATTCAATGTATAATATTACATATTATTTCTACAGAATGTCAATGACACATATATTTAGCTACATAGTTTTTCAAAATTTTGACTATGTTAAGTATTGCTTTGAAAACCTCTCTGGAAGCTCTCCAGCACAATCTGAAACTGTCCCTGTATTGAGAAGGCAGGAACAGACAGAAAAAAAAAAAAAAAAAAAAGATAGACCAGTGCAGATTGGTATGCGTTCGGTTTAATAAACAAGGGAACTTGTAAGGCTTATCTTAGTTGGCTGAAAGACTTGTAGTTTTCCTCACCTTAAAAGTTCATATAGAACACTTAACCAGAATGGGTTAAGTCATGTACACAGTGGGTCCAAATTGAGTCCAGTCATGTATCCAGTCCAGACATATTCATTACCACATTATTACCTTAAGACTGTGTCCTCGGGAAGCTTCTAGCATGGGGAAGGCAAGCAGGGCAAACATTACAAGCACAGGAGAGGGATTGGGGAGACTTTAATTGTCTGGGTGCTGCTCATGGATTGAACTATCAGTTATGTCTTTTTAACAATAAATCAGAGGCTCATGTGGCCATATTCCTTCAGTTCAAATTTATTCATTAGTATGGCAGGAAAAAGTTTGAGGAGCAATGCATCAATCTTTAACATTTTATCATCTGTATCTGTATTACCCTGAAATTATAAATGGTTAATAAAAAGGTATTAAATTTGTTGTCAACAGATTGTTTTGATTAATGGATTTTAGATTTGGTAAACATCATGTTACCTTCTTACAACAGAGAAATTCTGTGAGAATGTGGAGGTAACAAAGATAAGAATACAAGGTAGATGTGTGTTTAGTACATTAATATAATTTAAATTAATGTAATGTAAATTAACATTTCTATGTTATAAAAATAAATCCTTAAAATTGCATTATATAGGTACCTTCACTATGATAATATTGTATCAGTCATCTATTAAAAATTGTCACTCGAAGCATCATGTCATATCATCAGTAGAGGAGTAATAGTTCACTTTGAGAACAAATTTTATTTTTTTCTATTTTTAATCTTATTTGTGAGACTTATTTGAAGGGCTATCTTGTTACTTCTGTATACTTTAAGATGTAGAGAAAATGTCTGTGTTTGAATTGCCTATATCTTCAGTCATTAAAAAAAATAATATCAAAATGTGTCTAGACACAAGTAAATATCTCAATGTTGTTTTGTAAAATGCAATGTTTGAAAAGTCTTTAACCATTTTTTTTTCATTTATTCCCTGGAAATTCTCTCTATTGCAAAATCATGTTTTAAACAACAACAAAAAAGCCTCATTTTAAATATGATTTTTTTTGTCCCAATTAAACCTCAAAGAGTATTCTAAAAACATTTACCTAAATAATATTGCTTATTATTATTTCCTTAGCAGTAGATTTTCAAAGATTATATTTTGTTAATATAATAAAAGAAAAATGCATCTTTTCTCATTACAGACAGAACCATAACATTACAGATGTTATTGATCTAAGTGTGATGAACTATTTAAACACCTTTGGCATTCTCAAACTTCAATATAAAAGTTTGTTTCTAGGGTTACAAAGATTACATAAATTCTTTATAAATAACAACTCTTTTTCTAAATATTGATTATACTTGTCCAATGAAATGTTCAGATAAACATACATTAAAGGAATAAAGAGCCTAAAAATCTCAATTATGAATAATCATACCCAGAATACAAATTAAAGATAATTATATATATACTACTTCATAATTTTTTACATAAAATATAAAATGATTAAAAATTAGCATTTATGATACTCTTTCTAGTTAACTATGGCTTATACAACCATTACTTTATTATAATGTTGTACCTATTGTCAATACTTTTCAGCACCATTATCTTATATACAGATGAGATTTGGACATGTAAAATGACCATTTCATATTTTAAATACAAGAAATAATGTTTACTCAAACCTAGATCTTCTTACTTTAAATCCCTTTTTCCTCCAAATCTGCATCCACAGTCTATTATATGAATATAAGCACTTTGAATTTAGATCTTAACATAATTCTGAATATTTTATGTTTAGTGTATCTGCTAATACAGGAATAAATAAATAAAAATTTAAATATTTACCTTTTTGACATTTGGTTAATAACATGTTTTGAAATATCCCAAAGTTCTATTTTCTAAAAATTCTGAATGCACTATGACTATATTATTTTAGAAATATATTTTAAACAAGCTGCTTTCTTATGATGTCAGAAGTTTTGAAAACCTGGCTTTATTATACATAATATATCCATATGTTTAGATACTGGAAAAAAATAAAATTTAAGGTTGTTTTATTTACTGTGATTTCATCTAGAAATACTTTCAGACAAGTGCTTGAAATAGAGTGTCCAGAATGTTCTCCAAGATCTTTTTTAAGATTTTTTTTTCTGAAGTATCAATTTGCCAGAGCTCCCTACTGAAAGAGTAACATTCTCAATTGTTTGTGATACCCTCTGTTCATAGGAACAAGCACCTTGCTGTTCAAGTCTAATCTCTGAGCAGTAGGAGAAAATAAGTTAAATGTAATTGATTTGTGGTCCTCAGTTAGAGCTTTTTAACCAAAAAAATCAACAGATATTGCTAGTAGCTTTGAGTATTGCCATATCTGTTTTTCTAGTAACCCCATTAAATCCCAAGTTCTTAGTCTATTATCTCTCAAGAGTTTACTCTTCTAATTTGCATGGTGTAGTCTTCTTGTCAGTCCAGAATTCCATGCTAAGTAATTGGCCATTAAATTAAACCAAAGAAGTGTCTTTTCCTTTTTTCTAGATTCAGTGATGTACGCTTTTAGCCATCATTCTCTAATTTCATCTCTATTGACATTCTTAAGCAACTAAAATAAGATTTAAACTAAGTCTTTTACTTTTAAGAAGATGACAAGTTTGGAGGCATTTAAATGGCATTTGTAAACAAAATTCTGATTTATATGTGATAGTCTTAGTTCAGTATTTAATTACTTGTATTTTTCATTTACATAGAAATTTAAAGCAATTTTACTGATATTTCACATTTAATCTCTTTTATAATTTTTTTTAAAAAATGAGGGCTTCAGTAAATTAAAATACTTGTTCAAAGTTGCAATGCTAATAAGTGATAGATACTTAGATAGTATGCAAAACCTATGACAATGAATCCCCTACTCTTTTTAGTATCCTGCCTCTTTGTGTAAAATATGTAGACTCAAAAGATCTTAGGCTCAGTTTAGAGTACCCCATGAATTGGAATATTCCTAAAGCAAATCTTTTGTTTTGATTAAAATAAAACTTATTAAGAAATAACCCACATTTTGTTTTAAGACCTAGAATGGCACATATTTGTAAAAATTTCTTACATTAAAATGCTTAACATTCAATACCAGACATAAAAAACAAAGACAAATTAAACTTTAAAATCTGAGTAGGTCATTGCAGAAGAATAAGTCTTAAAAACTTAAAAATCCATACAGTTGTACAATTTTCAAACTAATATTATTTATTTATTAAATCTCTTTTACTGGATTAGTAATGGTAATACTTTTCAGTATTTTTTTATTTATCTGTTATTTTAATTGTAGTTGTTATACTTGCATTTAAATGTGCATTATCATCGTTAATTTTAAATATTTTCTAAAAAATAAGTGGAGTATAAATAAATTACTAAGCCTAAATTTTTTAGAAAATTTCTAAAACCTCATTTAGTTATGAGTACTTCCAGGACCTAAAATGCAGACAGGCCCATTAAAAAAAAAATACTTACTAATATATTTGAAAAGAAGAAAGAATGTACAGAATGAAAGTACAAATAAATGAAAAGAAAGAAAGGAACAGTATAACACAGTCTATATTATTTAGTTATTTAATCATATAATAAATTAGTACAAATATAGCAGCTGAAAATAGCATATGCATCACTTCACAATCCCTGAGTATGTACTCTGAGCACTTCTTAGCCAAGTCTTTCCCTCACTTTCATGAGACTACAATCAAGATGTTGGCCAGACATTATTCTTACCTGAGCCTCAACTTTGAAAAAATCCATTTATAAGCTCTTTCAGGTTATTGGCAAAATAAATTTTCTTCCTGGCTTTCATCCAAAAGCTGCCCTCAGATATTACAGGCTATGTGTATTTCCTTGCCATGTTGTCTACTTATATCATCAAACTCACAAACTCTCATTTTTAAATAAAAACAGAGCCCAGCTGATAAATCGTTTATAGTCTTGTGAGATCTAAACATATACCAAACCTAGCCTTCCACAGACTTCTGATTCTCAGATATAGTAGGTAATAAAAAAGATTGATAGGAGCTCTGATAGTTGGATAATGGTCATATCAAGTATAGTTTTATAGACCATGACAAAGAGTTTGAATTTTATTCTAGGTTTCATTCTTAGTTCAGGGCAAGAGAGGCCCCTTCTCTGTCCCTTGTTATTTAGAAGTGTCCTTTCTGTCTCCCTCGGCCATATTACTGAATATTATATAGAATCAAAAGGTGCGAGACCCTCAGGCATTCTACCTTCTCTGATCCACCAAATGATTTAGAAATTCTTTTTTTTGCCCAAGTTAGCTTCAAAGCCCTACTCAGGTCTATTCTCCAAAGGTGTCCCACACAGACACGGTGTTCACTCTAGTCTCAGTGAGTGGCTAAAAGACAACTATTTTAAAGGGGGTATAGACAGAGCTATTATGTAAGAGTTTGAATGTCTAAAATTATGCATAGGATATACCTTCAGATCTGAGACAAAGAATGGGAGAGAATTCAGTGGGGCAGAATTTGAATCAGGGTCTTGTTACCTGAGAAGACCCATTGCCCTGTGATAGCACATATAATATAGAATTCTGAGGAATCCACAAATTTCAAATTAAAACCTTTATGATAATATATTGTTAAGTTAAGCTGATACTACATTTTATTTAATATGTTTAGCATTAAATATAACTAAAATATTTAGGCAAATTTCAATATATGATATATTTGCCACCATATATAATCTTGTCCTGGATTGTACCAATATTCATGGTCGTCCTGGAAGAAGTCATGAGCAGGAATGACAGTATTTTAATATTTTTAAAATTAAACAGGCTACAGTATAGAAGAATAGACTTTAAGTATTTATAAGTAGAAACGGGGTTACCTATCATAAACTATTGCAGCAGTCCAAGGAAGAGGGAGTTGTTCCTTAATCTAGGAAGATTAATAGTAAAGCTGATAAAAAGTGGGCAGCTATATTGTTGCTTTGCAGGTAGAGATAATAAAACTTTTTTGATTGGCAAGGAACAATTACAAAAATGAGATATAAAGCATGACCACTAGTTTTATGGTTTGAATAGTTCATTAAATATTAATGAATTTAACCTGATCTGCTATCTACTTGGAGCTCTGGTTAAAAGAAAATTTGTGAGGTAGCCAGGAGAAAGGGGCATTACTCCCTATCATCTAACTTTATAAAAAATCAATCATTTAATTTCTACACAGAGATTTCTACGAATAGCAGTTTATGTTACATGTCCTCATGTCCTTCATTAACTGACTGATTCATTTTAAAATTTGTGTCTGTGTACATTTATTTCAGATATGCACATTCTTGTTTTTATCATATTTCAAAAGTCAAAGATAAACATTTGTTTTCAGGAATTGTCTTTTCCATCATTTGAATTAAACTTGGTTTAAAAATATGAAAGCATATTTTTGAGTTTTTAATACTGTCTGAAGAAATGTAAAACCCACAATAAGAAAGGTTGAGCTTATAAAATATGACCTTTCAGATATTGAAAAGCAGGATTTTTTGCAGCAATACTCACATCTGTAAAAAATTGACCACCCTAATCATTAAGCCATTTTTAAAAATTTTACTATGTTTTAGGTTAGAAGGTAAAAATTTCTGCAAAGACCAAAATAATATGAATAGGTCGTTAGCCATTACTAGTCAATTTCATACTATAGAATTGTTTATATAAATAAATCTAGTCAACTCATTTGTATCTTGCAAACATAATACTGAAAGTCAGATTTTACATTCTGTTTTGTAGTTCACTAAATTTTAGTTTTATTTGCCTCTTATAGGTTGTACATAATACCAAATATATAAATAAATATTATAAGAGTAATTAATTGAGAGTTATATAACCATTATAAGAATGTTTAGAATTTCTGGATGATAAATTATCTGTCACAATATATATGCATATGATCATATTTCCTTCACTTTTATGTAAATTTTTGACATATTAGTTTGTGAATTGGGGTTAAGGAGATGCCAATATAATCCAATAAGTCAGGGAAAACAGTGTTGTAGCTGCCAACTCTCAATAGACACACGGACCACCAAAAATCAGTGAATTATAGGAATCACACTCTTTATTTAGATAGCTGGCTCTGCCAGGGGTATGCAGACCCCCAATTAAGCAGCCCCGAAATGTAGAGGTACAGGGTTTTTAAGCCATAAATTCCATTCTTCATTTTGTTTGAACACACAAGTCTATTTTTTCTTCTTTTTACTAACTGTCAACCCACAGGTCAGTTGTGCAAGAGCGGGTACAGAAGCAGAAAGCTTATTGTTAGAATGTTATGTTCCCATGGGCGATAGCCTATGTTCCCATGGGCAATAGCCTATGTTCCCATGGGCGATAGCCGAGCAGTAATTTTCCAGCCAGCACAACAGAGGGGGTTTTTAAATTATCAGAACAAATTTAATTTTTAATATGAAATTGAGTCTCCTTTTGGCCATCTAGTGGGTCTATGCAGAAGAAAGACAGGTATATGTATATGAATCCTAGTGAGATAGTCTACACTGACCATAAAGAATTAGGAGTTACTATAACATACATTATTAATTGCAAACTTACTTGGAACATTGCACAGCTGAAAGTACTGACACTGAGCAGAGAACAGGAGAGGATGTTAATCGCTTAAGCATTTAACATCAAAGAATGTAGTTCACTAAGGAGGCTTCACTGAAACCTCAAGTTAAAAAATAAAAGAGGTATTACAGAAACATCTAAAGAGAGTGTTATTTTTCTTTCTTAATAAAGAGGTGGCTAACAGTATTAAAATTCTACAGTGAGATCAAGTATCTGAAAAGTTAAAAAAAATATTTGTCAATTGGGTAATCAATGTGTGGGCGGATAAATGATTTTGATGCAAATAGTTTCAGAGGAGTGATGGGTGAATTCAGATCACAGTGGTTTAAAAAAGTACTTTAAAATAAATGTAATTAACTCTTAAATAATGTAGAGATTAGTGACATCAAACCCATACACAGCCAAAACCCTCATATAATTTTTGATTCCCTAAAAAATTAATTACTGATATTCCACTGTTGACCTAAGGCCTTGCTAATAGCATGAACAATTGATTAACAAACATTTTGTATGTTGTATGTACTATTTAATGTACTCTTCCAATAAATTAAGGTAGATAAAATAAAATATTATTAATAAAATCATAAGAGGATACATTTATAGTATTAATTGAAAAACTTCTGTGTATAAGTGGATGTTTGCGATTCAAAACTGGTTGTTCAAGTGTCAAGTGTTATATTTAAACAGACTGACAGTATTTACATTTTTTTTCTCAATATACTTTTGCTCTTCAAGGTATGCCTCTCTTAGAAATGTTGTTCATTGAATTACTCTCATGAGTAACACTTGACACTTGAACAACCACATTATCATCATTCCCACCAGAGTGGTACAGTTGTTATAATTGATGAACTTAGATTGACACATAATTATTACTCAAAGTTTATAGTTTACATTAGGGTTTACTCTTGGTGTTGTATATTCTGTGGGTTTTATAAACCTAAAATGACATGTAACCACAACTATAGTATCATACAGGGTAGTTACATTGCTCTTTTCATTTCTCCTTCCCCCCTTAACTCTTGGAAACCACTGATGTTTTGTTGTCTCCATAGTTTTGTCTTTTTCTGCTGTGGGAAACTAAAAATTACTTTTCCTTACACATTTTCTATGTTCTTCTAATTAGACTAATGATCAAATTGACAGAGACAGATTAATAGAAGAAAATCAAATTTTAATATATGAGCATGAGGAATTCACATAAGCATGAAAATTCCAAAGACATGAGATAAAATTAGGTATACACGACAGTTTGAACAAAGAAGAAAGAGGGTATAGAGGTCTAAGTTTTCAAATGAAGTAGGCAATTTATAGATAGTTGAATAAGAATAGAACATACATTGCTTCAGTGGGACACAGAGGGTGCTATATTTTTCTTCATTCCAAACTTAGGTGTGTCAATCCTTAGAATATGTTTAAAAGTAAATTTCAGTTTCCCTTCCCTGTGCATATATGTAACACACTCTCTACTATTTGTGTATTTATTTCATAGTTTTGAACATTTTATTTGGGGTTTTAATTGCATGGTATTAAAAATAAAACATTTTGAAAACTATAGCCATGACTAATATGTTTTAACATCTATCTTATTTAAAGGCATAAAGCACTTTATATCCTTTTGTAATATCAGGTCCATGCAAACTTCTCTATTAAAAATGAATAATTTGAACCTGTAAATAAAATTTGTTTAATCTAATTACAATTTTTTTAAAATAACTTTTTGTTTCTTAATGACCCATAGAAAGTGATAATAGAACATGTCACTATTGGAACATTTCCAAATTATTACATAGTGTTGTAATGAAGTATTTTTGATAGATTCATTAAATAATTTATAATCTTACTATAATGCATTTATAGGAGAATGGATAGAAAAGGTTAGAGATAACTAGTTTTTAATAGAAGAGTCTCTATTTATGGGTCAACAAATATTTCTAATAGTCTTTTTATTTTTTTTCCATGTCCTTGACCCTTAGCTTTCTGCCCCCTAAATCAAGATTTTTTTTTTTATTCTAGGCTACTTTTTAATAAATATGTGGCTACGTCTCAGTCTCTTAAGCCATTATTATTTTGTTTTTGGTTTCTATTAATTTCTTCTCTTCCAAAGTTTATTCTATTCTGATTCCAAGAGAATAGCTAAGGTTCATAATCAGCTTAGATACATGTGATTTCAAGAGCAGACATAAACAAGACAGAGTCAGAGAAATAGAAAAAACATGTGTTTTCAAGGTACTTTTAATATATTCAAAGGAGATAGTTCAAAATTAGATAAGAAGGAAAATGAAAAAGATAATTTGTAAGCTAAATTAACATAAAACTCTTTAAGTATGCAATATTCCTGGAACTTCCAAGGAGAGTTTGAGATTTGAGATTACATTATCCATAGAGCTAATGACTCTTTAGAAATAACCAATTATATTATTCCCTGAATGTGCTGATTACCTAAGTATATTTAAATTCTATATAAATTAAAGCTCTGTATTATAATCCATAAGTATACTAATTTAACTAAAAAAAAAAATACTCAGAATTTAAATGCCGAGGTAGAAAATAAACCAGGTAAAATAATAAAACAATTTAAAATATATCTATTTTCTAACATTAATTTTAATTTTATGAGTTATTTAGGTGTAAAATATATCAAAGCTTTAAATATTAGATTAATATCACTTACAGATTATAAAAATATTACCTTAATCTTTTCAATAATTAGGAAACTAAATTAATCTTAGAACTAAGAGTATTTACTTACAGGAAATAAAAAAGAAGTATCTTGGTTAACAGAAAATAGAATCACTAAACAGCATTTGGCTGCTTAAGTAGAATTAATCAAGCAAATTGATAAGACAGATTATAAGCTTTTATAGGTGATCAGTAAATATTTGTCAAATGTTGTATGACTCTAGTACCTACTGTATTTCAAACATAACTATTTTAATTATAACATTTTAAACTAATTTCTTTCTCTTGAAATAAAATTATTTTAAGCACAATCTTCAATGGTCCATACACTCATGGAAAATAAATATTTGAAGCATATTTTCTTTTGTCATTTTTTCATGCCTCATATTTTTTTAAAGTTATTAACTCATTTTGAATAATAATATTATCTTAATTTTTTTTTTACAGATTCCTGAATTTCTATCTGACTTCTCCCTAGATAGTAGAGGGTCAATAAATATATCTGTGATTAACAGATGTTGAATAGATAAATAAATAAATTAAAAATTGTGAAGCAAAATATTAATATATATAAACATAAGAAATATCTCAACCTGAGAAAAATTTATACTAAAGTTTATTTGAGCCAAACTAATGATATATGCTGAGAAGAAAGATTTCAAATGCTTCTGAGAATAATAGTTTTGCAGGTACTTTTATGCACTTAGTTTAAGAAAAAAAAATTAAAGAGGATTACATGAGGGTGAGAGAAAGCAAGGTGGGGATTGGATTACAGGAGAATTAACGAGATTATATGCTCTCTTGAGAATTAATACCCTCATTGAGGGATATTACTTCTGGTATTTCAAAGGACTGGAAACCTAGATGCATAAGAACAATGGACAGAGCTGGCTTAAAACCTTTCACAAAAGAAATTATAGGTCTGAGGTGACTACCCACCATGATCTTCTCAGTTAGAAATTTATGAACAGATCACCCAATTACTTTATATAAAACCTCTTTTTTTCTTTTTCTTTCTCTTTTTTTTTTTTGTCCAAACATGTTTGCTCTCCAAATTAAAGAATATTATAACAGCCATGATTCAATTCAATTCATATTCTTGGTAATAGATTATTGTTATAGGCACTCATCATGAAATTAATTTGTCATAAGTATATATATACTAGCATGATCTCACTGTCAACAAATTTATAAGACCCTGGAATTTAAATCAAGAGAGGTTCATTCTTAAAAATATGAGTTGCAGGCCAAGGAGAAGCAAGAAGCAACTTTCAGTATAAACTGAAAGTTTGTTTTGAAGAGGGAGAGGTAGGGCAGAGTACTTTTGGGAAGAAACCAGGGAGAGTTGATTGTTAAGGGGGTTGTTTGGGGCAAGCAATAAGACTGCAAGTAAGTGTAAGCAGGTTGGAGAATATGGCATATTCAGTTTCTGACTCATAGTTATCAGGTAAATTCAGGAGATATGGCCAAAGTTTGGCCTCACAAGACATGATCAGAAGGGAGTGTCACGATATATGGACTAATGTCTGTTTCCCTTAGAATCTGCAAAGAAAACTTGTAAAACAAGTTTTGTAGTTAAAAGCACAGTGCTAAGAGTGCAGTTTGTCACTCTAGGCAAAGTCACATTCCAAATTGCAAAACTGTTAGTCACACAAGTAGAGTTAGAGAAAAAATTTCAAAACTGGTTCATATATTTGGTCATAATTATAATATTAGAGTTCACACCACATAATAATAATAGAGACTATTTTTGGATGCTTTAAGGTACTTACATCCCTCTAAAATAAATATATTTTAAATTATTGAATAATTTATTAAAAATATTAAGAAATATTTTGAGTGTAAGTTATATATCACACTGCTAGTATTTTTTTTCTAAGTCAGTGTTTAATAAATTACCTGGAGTGGTTTTTTTATACAAAAAAAAAAATAGGTTATCAAGACATTGCATTTCTATAAACTACATTTTTTCATAACACTTCTGAAAAATAACTTTTCTCCAGGTTTTCTCTATCTGCATTTAAAGTGAAAATTTAACAAATTATAGTTAATGAGGGATTTGACAAAGCACAATAACTGGAAATTGCCAATAATCTGTTTCAAATTTGTATTAAAAAGAAAAATGAGCTGAGTCATTTCATGTATTTAAAAATGAATTGCAGTCAGTGTGTATTGTGGTTAACAAGCTCTCAGACACTGAATTATACAAAGGTTAATAATACATGTTTAAGATGCTGAAGAAAACCTTTATGGGTTTTATAGAAAATATTTTAAATACCAATGATAATGAATCATATTGTCTCAAACAATTTATCATATTTTAGATCTGAAATAAATTCTGATTATGTAAATAATTTGGTGGGAAAGAAAAGGATAATGCCATTTACTATAGTTTTAATGTTATTCTATCTCAAAGACTACTAAAGCAACTTGTAATTATTATAAAGAAATAGGAAAGCCATGTTTTCTCACATTTTTATAGAAAAATACCATATAAGTTAGAAAAATTATGACAATGGCAACGAATAGTGAAAATATTTAGTAGTTGTTCCCTTGAACTATTCACTATTGAGAAGTAACTGATTGTTCAAATTACAGGTTTAAGAAACAAGCTTTTTTTCTTTCAGTGTAATATATCATTTATGACAAATAATAATTTGTATGGCATTTCTTCTTACTAAATAATGATCTTGGAATTCCACTTTACATTCGGAAAAAGCCATTACCAAATCTCTAAACAAAAACTAAAACCAAACAAATTTATATGTATTATTTTCTGTCCCCTGCAATTATAGTGATAGTTTCTCAGAATGTAATTTTTTTCTCTAAGTACTATTTAATATTTTACATTAAAGCAGAAATGTTGTAAGCTAAAAAACATTTAAAAAAAGATACAGGAAACTGCTCTTGCATGTTTCAATTCTATATCCTTCCTACACAAAATTCTTAAATATCATATATATTTTTAAAATTGTAATAAAAAACTTAGAACAGTGAACATATTTATAAGAGACTACCAAACATACTCGAGAAAAACCTTTTTCTATACCAATGTTGGGGGTAAAAATTTTCTCCTTGCCTTTCTCATTTTTATGGGGGGTTAAATAATCAAGATAACGTAAGGTAGATTAACAGGAAAAAATATTTAATACAGGCACATAGAATATTCACATAGGCATAAAAATTCCAAAGTTATTAAGGGCAAATCAAAGTATACATGCCATTCTGGACTAAGAAAAAGGAGATAGGAGTTTGGTACTTAAAAGAGAAGTAAAGAAATTTACAGGAGGATGAAAAGAGTTAATATTTAATAAACAAATGTTTTTTTGAGCTATCTAAAGACAACATAACACAGAGGACTTTGATCAAATGTGCTTTGCTAGGTTTCTCCCTGTCAACCGCAACTCTTTCACCATGTTTATCTGTGGTGATAGTTCTTCCAAGAACCAGTCTTATATCTCACATTCTTTTAGGCAGTTTAGAAAAAGATCAAAATTTCTTCCTGAGTCATTTGTTTCTTAAAATTAGTAATAAAAAAAATACCAGAGAGACATATTTTTGGATGGCAAATTCTGTTTCCTACACCAATAACAAATTGTTCACTAGAACAAAGAAGTGCTTCTTTGGAACAAGACAAACAAAAATATAGTATTCCTAATTCCTGAGCTCTAAATTTGTTGTAGAGTTTAGGCAAACAACAATATTTTTCATATGCTCTATTTCCATCTAATTGGATTTACTCAGATTTAGTGTCACACTGGCATATCTATACATTGTTTCTTACCACAAATGAAATAATAAATAAAAAGGGAGGCTATGTTTGATGAAAAACTGTAAGTAACAACAACAAAAAAGTAATTTTGAGTAATTTTGATTTGAAATTTATCTCTGCATATACTACCAACTTCATCTCACTTCATGCTGTGCTCCAAGCTGCACTGACAGTTGTGTTATTATCCGCCCTGTTCCACTCCTTCTTTTTTCACCCCCAAATATACAATTACACACACATTTAATCTATATAGTTTCTTCTCATTCTGCAGATGACAAAAAATGTAAACCTCTCCACCACACCCATTCTAATTAGATTATATTTTTCTGTATTTTTTCTACTTTCTCCTTGAGTTAATTATATTTTACAATTTTAGTTAAATGCAATATTATGTAAGTATCTATCAACTATCTTTCCTATCTAGAGGTATACAGAGATTTGTATATATGTATCCAACTAGCTATATAAATATGTGTGTTTATATTTTCAAATGTGATAGACAGACAGACAAGATATAGATTTAATCCTAATAACAAATTCTATTTATATTCTGTGTTTAATACAGTGTCCTGACAAGAATTGGTGCTCAATAAATAGTTGTTTGATGAATAAATATGGTTATAGGTACAAGCTTTGAAATCAGCTCACCAACTATCTGAAAAACTTGTAACAAGTTACTTAATTTTTTCTCATTTGACTAATTTATAAAATGAGAACAATAGAAGTTACAAGTTATAGAGTTTTTAGGAAAATTAAATAATACCACAAAATCACACAACCCTAAAGACACCATTTACATCTATATAAATGATGTCCCCAGAATTTTTAAATATGATGGTTCTGAGACTAAATGAGTTCTATATTAAATGCTTAAAACAGCACCTGGCACATAATAAATCTTTAGTTATTCATTTATGATGGTACTGCATATTTAGTTTAAAGACATCATTGTATTTTACTAGATTATGCATCAAATTAACTAGACATTGTTGATTCTATTATTTAGTTTTCATTTACATAATTTCAGAATAACTGTTAACCAACTCAATAAAATTTTTAAAAAGATTTTCAGAACTGGAACAGATATTAAAGGTATCTTAGTTTTTCTTCATACAAAGCAAGAGTCTGCTTGAACAAGAGTGTGCCTAGGAAGTCTTGGTCCCAATTGTTAGTAATCAAGGGAGCTTACTAGAAAGAATGCTGATATAAATTTTAAAATTGGAAGAAGAAATAGAAAACAAAAAAGATAAATGTCTTATTTGTTAATTCACTTGAATTAAGATATATTAAGTTATGTGACTTCTATTGGTACATATTTGCTTTTGTACTACCCACAATACTTTTAGAGCTGGTGGCAAAATATGTCATTGCCATTATTAGAGCTGATTTTAAGTTGATTATAGATAGAATAAACAAATATTCCTGCTTTTCCTGCACAGTTTGGGTTCATGCCTATTTCTAAGTATAAATTACCAACAGCATTCCTTTTTATTCTCACAAGTGTCCTAGCTTGAATGATATGATTATGTGGTTACCTTAGTTACAAAGGCTTTTTCACATGTTGAATAGCCACTTGACTAAGAAGAGGATTGGTTGTAAATCACATAAACCCTACTTGAATTAGCTTAGGAAAAACAAAGATTTCTTGGCTCTTATCTGAACCACAGGAAACTAAGAAGTGCAGCTGGTTTCAAGGACTAATCCATATTGTATTACAGGCATACCTCAGAGATAAGGTGGGTTCAGTTTCAGATCACTATAAGAAAGCGAGTATCACAATAAAACAGTTGCAATCTTTTTGCTGGTGGAGGGACTTTCCTTCAAATTATATATATATATATATATATAACAAAACAAAACAAACAAAACAAAACAAAACAAAACAAAAATATCCATAAATCTCAATAAAGCCAAACACAATAAAACAAGGTGTGCCTGCATTTTTAAATTTATGTGTTTCAAGTAGAAATTTAAATTGTCATCAGTTTTGTCATAGCTATTACAAATTATAATTACACATTTGTTTTACTCAATTTATAAGTATGTTAATATATTTCACAAAGTAATTTGGTAGTTTAATTAATTAAATGATATGACATCTAGGCTTTGATGTCTAGAAAGCAAAAGACATGTAAGTAACATATCAATTATTCACATATAAAATTTTATCTGTTGGATTATGATGACAATCCATCCTACTCTCTCCTGCTCTCCCTGTAATTGTACATGTGTATATTTATATACACACATATGTAAGAGAACAATTAAGCACACACAAAATAATTACAAAATTTAATCTTATGCTTACAGAAAGTACTGAAATGCATGGTGAAACCAAGCCAGAGACAAACAAAAACAAACATAATTTGAAAGTCCCCATATCTATTGAAATTAAGCAGAAATTTTCTACATAGTTTGATCATGGATAAAAAATAATATCAAGTAAAAATTAGAAAGTATTTTACACCAAATTATAATGCAAAATGATATATCATAAAATTGTGAAGTTTTGCTTCTGCTTCTTATACAGAAAAACACAATTTTGCATCTATTTCAACACTGACAATAAAATCAAGTGCTTTACAAAATCGTGACTTATTTAAATGTATCAAAAAATTAAGGCCACCATGTAACTAAGATAATTAAATTTCAAAGTGTTCAATACCTCTGAGGAGAGACAGAACACACAAACTGTTTCTAGAGTGGCAGAGCGTGGGAGGAAGAGGTGGTTAACATAAAAGCATATAGATAAGCATATGTGTGTGTGTGTGTATATATATATATATATATATATACATATATATATATATATATATATATATATATATATATATATTTACTTTGACTACTGTGTGTTTGTACCTATAAACAGTGGAAGGTATATGTAATTAGCAGTATTAAACTACTAAGCTAAGAGGGAAAGAAAGACACAGCATTATAATGTGTAATTCTTAATATCTTTCGATAGTCTACTAAACCTCTATTGAATTTTTTAGTAGGATAAAATATTATGTACTTAAACTTAATATGTTTTGCCATAAACTTTCTGATTTAAACAAGGAGGGAGATAAACATATCCATCATCATTATTATTATTATTATTTTAACAAAAATAACTGGGGCCATTTTAGACCTAATAATCAGAAATATGAAGCAAAATAAAATAAAAGACTACAGAATAGAAAGTGACAAAATCACATTTTACAAGAAATATAATTATTTTGAAAACCAAATATACTCAAGTGGAATTTAAAACATTTAGTATATTCAATAGACATAAAATGATCAAACAAGTAGTTTTCTATATATATTGCCAAAAAAATGATAACTTCTCTATATTACTTAAAAATATTTTTAAAATATTCTTTATTATGAAAAAATAATATATGAAAAATTAATAGCATTTGTAGAACACACACATAACATTTTCTGACAAATAAAAATAAGTATCTGTATACTAAATCTTACAGTTATAATTTTCTCATAAATTAGTTAACAAATTTATTAACATTTCAATCAAATTCTTTATTATGTGTTATTATTCTAAAGCTTATTCAAAAGTATAAAATGTTAGAATTAAAAGGAAATGTTAGAAAAAATGATAATTTTATATTAGATATTAAAATAAATGAAAAACAATCAACTGGTAAAGTAGTGCTGGCATCAGATTTGAGGCTAATCAAAGGTTTAGAAAAATTGATGCAGGAAGAAAACCCTTAAACTCATGTTAAAATAGAGATAAAGGTGACAGTAGTTTTCTGTTTATCAGTGAGAGACATGGATAATTCATCCTGGCACTCTCTGCCACAAAGTCATACATGAACTCCAGTTACTCTCACCATATTATTATATATTCACAATCATTGCCTTTTGATGAAAACTAGCACTCAAGATAAAGCCCATTAGCATTGCCTGTCCTGATTTAATAAACATAATATTTAATGAAATAAGTACTCTAAATGAAGATTAAATAAAATTCCTGGGAATTAATTAATTATTTGGGAAAGTATAATTCTATCACTTGATACTTTGCTTAGGTAAATGTTAGTATAGTTAAAATAACTAAAATTGTAAATTTTACCATATGCAAGGAAAAATCTATTGGTAACTATTTAACTGAAAATGTTGTAGAAACTCCAAAATGTAACCTTAAGGGAAGAATTAACAAAATTAAAAGAAAAGTCTTTTTTGTCTAAATATTTGTAGTAAATACCTGCATTTAAACATATTAAGGAGGTAGTAATATAAATCGAGAGATGTAACTTAACTACAAAATAACAGGAATGAAAAATGGCTTTAAACCTAAAATACAAAGAGCTTTCATAAATCAATGGGTCACAAAATAATTTTTTTTAAAAAGCACAAATAATATGAATGAATTAGTCACAAATGACAAAATGAAAAGTAGGATATAAAAATTTATAGAATTTAGTAGAAATTCTATAAATAAAATTGAAAAATACATTCATAACATTTATAATAATCAAAATAAAAATGATTCTGCTGAAAAGTAGTTTATTATTATTTCATAAACTATGACTTCTCTGTATGCTTATTGTACTCATATAAGAATGTTTTAAATATGTGTTTATTGAATTATGTATAACAGATTCTATATTTTTCTATATTTATATATGAAATATATTTAAAATACAAACATGCACATGTAAGAACTGACAAAATGAGTAATGTTAAATTTAAGAAACAACTCTTCCAGTTTCTCAGAACCATTCCATGATTACTTATTTAGAACTCTTGTGTCTAGTTATATTTTAAAAGTAAAAATTTTCCACTTTTTAAAAGTAATGCAGTATATAGAGCATATATTGTGCAACACTCTCATGAGGTCTGTAGCAGCACTCTCTAATAAAAAATATCAATATGATATTGACCACAAGGACCATAGACTAAAGACCATAATATCCTCTCATCATTCAAATTAGGTTTGGCTGCCAAATGAGATTGCAACAAACTTAAGAAAAATGCTTTTGGGGATAAGTGATTTTGGAACTGTACTCAAGCAAGCTCAGAAAAGGAATCTATTCTCTTCTAACTGACATGCTGTATGCCACAGGCCTTTCTCTCCAACATTGGGAAATTTATTAGTTGTTTTGGCATCCCATTTGAACAAGAGACAAATTACAACTTTACAACATCAGAAGTATCATCATCAATCATTTCATGCACTAGAGGCTTTTTTTTGTATTCAAAGCTTTTGTAGTGTTATAGTGGCTAAAATATGTTAATGTCCTTTGGTTTAGAAGAGAATATTTGGTTAGGAATTTATGCTGCTCTTGTTCAATTACTATCTAATCACAACCTGTTTGAAAACTGAAAACTAGTATGCCCTAATAGATATTATAAAAAATACTTCCTTAATATTATACTGTAAGCACTTATCATAGTAGATATCTTCACTCATCATCTATTTTTCCTCTATGAAATCTCATGAGTTCTAACAGTGTATCATACAGCACACATACACACACAATATTTATGTTGTTTAAAGAATAACACATCTTTCCTAGAACGTCTTTTCAAGAAATGTTATTTGTTAAGGAAACAAAAATTATGTCAATTTATTCGGTTTCACTTACAGGCTATATAAATATAACTATAACAAACCCTTACTGAATACGCACTAATCACAGGCAATGTGCTGAGAATTTTAAATGAAATCTATCAATTGATCATGACAGAAGTTTTGGGGTGTGGTGCCTTTAAGATTTTTGCCTTACATATGAGAAAAGGAGATTATCGTGAGTGAAACAGATTGCATAAAATCACAAAGATAGCACAAGATAGGGGTGCCAGAGCCAGCCAGCTAAGATTGAACAGTTTCTGAGAGGGGGCGTGAGGATCGAGAAAAAAAGAGACAAAAGATAGAGTTGAGAGGGCTAACAGTGAATAATGTGCCCTGAGTTTATTAAGCACAGCATATTTATACCCTAGGATGTGCATGAGAAGCAAAACCCACAGATATGCAAACAATTGCTGACATTTACATAAGTTCTCTCAAAACATCCTTGTTCCTGTTTTCCTTTTCTTATTCCTTGGGTCAAGGAATGTTCAACATTTTCCATTAAGCCAAACTTCCTCTTTCTGCAACAGACTATTCATTAAGCCAAACTTCTTCCTTCAATACAGAGCCCCCCTGCTCTGCAAACTTCTAGCTTGCAGGCATTCAGCAAGAAAGGCTCCCAACAGGGGGGATAGGGGTCTGACTCTGGAAACAGGTGCTTTTAACCATTACAAGGTATAACTCTTCTTGAAAAGTATACTTTCAGAATTTCCCTGCTTCTGGAGACAAAACAAGGGCATGTGCCTGACATTCACTGTTAGAGATTTGGCTTAGATAAAGTAAGACTTTCAGAGAGTACTGCCAAAAGATTCCCTGTAGTTGCCTTTTGTGAGTTGTCCTGAGAAGAGACTGAATAATAGATAGGAAGAAAAGATGTCTTTTCACAACTTTATACATACTGAAAAATAGCCTTTAGGGAAAAAGTTAGAATAACACATTAAAATAGGTTATAATTATGCAAGATTTTACTAGAAGTGCATCTTATAAATCTTGCTCACATTTTTCCCAATAGTGGTTTCTAGAGCTGCTGCTCTAGTTTCTGTGGCTAGATTTTTGTTTGTTTGAATTTCTGATTTCTGTAACTACTTTTAAATAATATTAATTTCTCACTTCTTTCAAGTAGAAAATCTTATTTCTCTTTATGTAAAAAGGTATATTTTACACTAAATAAATTAAACTATCTTGGTCTTTCTTTTTTAAAGGCAATTAGGAATTCTTAAGTAAATGAAATAGTAAATGTTATCTTATGTATGGCAAATAAACTGAGTGACCACAATTATGTTAGAATATAATGAAAATGAGATATTACTTTTGTTATACCTACTCCTATATTATATAATATTTCATTCTATGTACAGCAATTCAAATTGTGGAAGATTTATTGAGAAAATATTTATCTTTGCTCTTGCCCTAAAGGTGGGTATATGTATTCATTTTCAGATTTCATATATATATATATATATACATATATATATATATATAGAGAGAGAGAGAGATCTATATCTATCTATCTATATATATACATATCTATATCTATATATCTATATATATCTATATCTATATCTATATCTATATCTAGATGTAGATATAGATATAGATATAGATATAGATATAGATATAGATATAGATATAGATATAGATATAGATATAGATATATATCTCCAACCTTGTAAGGCCCTAGTGTAACTAAGATCATTTGGTTGTTATGAATAAAGAGTGTGACTTCAATTAACTTATGCAAAAAGAGAAATCTAATAAAGATGTTTATAAGGATGATGTTGATGATGTGAGAGGGTCACAGGACCAAATGGAAGTCTGAAAACTAGATTTGCACAAGACAGAAACCAGGCCACCTCAGATAGTCTAGATAAATTAAATTTGCTGCCATCTCTAGATTTAATGAACTCTATTTTCATCTGCCCCTGCTTCACTGTATTTAAGCTTGAAGTGAAAGAAAGAAATACACACACACAGACATACTTACACACACAATACAAAGAGATTTGGGAAAAAATTAAAATATAACTCAAATATTTTTTGAATATAAATTCCAAGCTAGACTTTTATTATTGTTTGCCAAACTTCTTTTTCTACCAATCCCACAAGAACTGTCAATTCATCATAGCATTTGCCCAAGATGTTCCTCCAATGAAAAATGATACAATGTATCATAACCTGCCTCTTTCTCACCCTTTAAAATCAAACTCTGTACTTTGCTCAGAAAGTTTGTTCCATAAACCATGTAAGGTTAGTGTATTACTTCTATCTAATGACTGAATAAATGCATTGAAATATCATGGATAGTTTTCCTCCAGGGCTATTAAGAACATCTTGAATACACATTTTCTTTTTTAAGCTGGAAAATATCTATATCTATATCTATATCTATATCTATATCTATATCTATATCTATATCTATATCTATATCTATATCTATATCTATAGATATAGATATCTTTTATAGAGAATAGCTTTTTATGGCTAAAATATTTCAACTGAAGAGGTGTCTCTCTACAACAGGGAATTATTCTAGGAAAACTGACTCATTGGTATTCTAATTACAGGCCAGTTAAATGATTATAAAGTTGTCCCCTCTTTTCTCTGCATTTTCACTTTTCCCACTCTCTAATAGCATGATAGATTGATTACAAAGCATGGTTATGTTTATTGCCGGGCAAGTGTGATACAATTGTTGAGCTTATAAGTTTCGAGGGTATATTAAACTGCAAGATGGTAATCTAAAGAGAAAGCAAGAACCTTAAGGGAATGAGAAAAAAATAGAAAAGTGTTAAGGTTAATGAATTTGAGATCTATCTCGATAGAGTCAAAAATGATTGGAGCTGACAAACTTAAAAAAAAAGAGAAGGGAAAGGTGAGTAGATATAAGAAAGTGAAATGATTATAATTACTATTTTAGATAAGATATAATACTTAATGGCAAAGTCAAGATACTAAAGAAAAATGAAATTTGTGGTTCAAGATGGGAGAAGAGTAGAACATTATATGTAAGTAAATAGTTCAAAGAAAGAAAAAGCAACAGCTTTTAAGGGACTAGATAAGTGTATATTAAAATCACCAGGGCTTAAATCAGTACAAATACTAAATACAAATACAAATACTAAAATAACAAAAATGACTCAACAAGAAATGATGAGCAGTTCTATAAATTACTGGAAGGGATAAAAAATATTATGTTCAAATATCACAAGCTTAATAATAGGAGAGAGGTCTTTTGGTGTGAAAAATAAATATTAATTCGGAAGCAGCAATAAGAAACACGGAGAACGTTCTTCCCATCTATACACCAAAGACAGACAAATATAAAAGGGAAAATAGTCACCACTGAAATAGAGAAGCAGAGTCCTCAGGGAATAATCAGATTTTACATAGAGAGCATAGAAAATTTTGCTGATAACAGATCCCAAGTTCCTGATCATACTATAAAAAATATATTTAAATAATAATAGCATAAAAATGACAAAAGTAAAGGAAATTCCCAAAGATAGGGAGAAATGTGTGACTGAGTCACAGGAACTCTGAAGGTATACCCTGCTGGTATTACTACTGGTGCTGATTAGTCAGATAAGATCATATGTGATATTGTATTTATTTTGAATAACACAATGTATTTTGTGACTATTGAGGGGCAACAATAGTATGTGACCTCTAATTTCAACTTCCAGCATATAGAGATTAGAACTCTTCGCTGTCAATGAGAAAAATATGGACAAACTGAAAATCAATAATTTTTCTTGGACCTCTCAGAGAAATTACCTCTCAAAGCAAGCCAACACCCTAAAAAAGAATATCTGTTAAAAAAATAAAGCCTATCAAACTAGAATTCTATATGTAATAATATAATTTTTCAAAAGTACCGAAGAAATAAAGATGTTCTCATATAAACACTGAGGTAATTTATTTTCAGTAGTTTTTCTCTGTAAGAAGTGTTACAGTTTTTCAGGCAGAATGCAAAAGATATAGGTCAGAAATATATCTACATAAAGAAAAGAAGAACATCAGAAAAAGAATAAATGAAAGTAAAGTATATTTTATTATATTTTATTTGCAAATGATGTAAAAATTATATTTTTATTCCAAAGTACTAATAATAACATATGGAATAAGTAAAATGAGTGGTAGCAATATCAGAAAAGAAAAGAATTGAGAAGATTTATAAAGTTCTACACTACAAATAAAAAATATAAAACACAATGAGATACCAATATACACCTATTAAAATGACTAACATCCAAATAATCTGAAAAAACTAAACATCGGTAAAAAACTCATTTATTTCTGAGATAACATCACTTTGGAAGATAATTTGTCAGTTTCTTATAAAAGTAAACTTAGTCTTAATATAAGATTTAGTAATCATGTTTCTAGGTATTTACTCAACTGATTAAAATATATATCTTTTCATACAAAATGTGCACACAAATGTTCACAGCAGCTTATTTATAATTGCCCCAGACTGGAAGAAAGCAAAAATACATATTGCAAAGTCAGAGAAACAAGTCTGAAAAACCTAAAGATTGCATGATTCCAATTATATTCCATTCTGGAAAAGGCAGAACTATAAAGTTGTTACATTACTGGTTGCCAGGTGTGTGTGTGTGTGTGTGTGTGTGTGTGTGTGTGTGTGTGTAGTGGGAAGTGAGGGGAGCAGAAGGATGAAATAAGTGAAGTACAGGGAATTTTATAAGGACAGTGAAATTGTTTTTGGTACTGTAATGATGAATTCAAGACATTGATTTTTCAAAACTCATATAATTTTACAGTATAAATAGTAAATATTAATGTAAATTTTAAAAACATATACAGATGGTGTGTTATTGAATTGTATATTTGAAGTGTATATAATTTTATTAACCAATGTTGCCCCATAAATTTAATTTAAAAAACATTTAGGACAGAGGATCCAAGAATGAAATTTTGAATGTGAACAAATAATCTACATGTATTATAATTATATGAAACACCTTCAATGAAGAGAATGAGGAAATAGGCGCTAAGCTAAGTGACTTTGTAAATGAGTGAAGTCTGTCAGACTAAATGCAAAAGAAACTATATATAAACAATGTACTCTAGTTGATAAAATTGTGGCTCACAGAGTATAGGTTAACAATTCTGAAACTACTGTAAATGTATACTGGAGTTGAACATTTAAGTAAATGATTCATGAATGACTGGAGACAGGTGTATCACTGTTAGTGTAGGAAGTTACAGATAAGCAAGAGAAGGAGGCTAAAATGAATCCTGTGATAATGAATTAGAGTTAGAGATATCAGTATGGTCTTCTATTTAGCTTAAAAGAGATATAGTTGTTTACATAAAAAATGTTTATAAATATGTGTATATACACAGGTTAAAATGCACACATATATCTCCTTGTTTTGTCAGCTGAAAGAACTTGGAGGCAATGACAACCTAGTAGCAATGAGCACAATGAACATTCAATTGTTGGTTTCTAGTGCTACTCTCCCATTAAGGGAGGAATGCTCCATGGAGTGATACCAGATTGATTATAGGGCTCGGGAAGCACATATACAAGGTAAGTCTAGAGCATCTTTTGGTGTCAGAAAGTAAGAAAGTGTTCAAATATAAAAGGTGGTAGGGGGGAAGAGTGATGTTAAAACCATACAGTGGACACATGAAAGAGCTTCAATGGCTAAAGAAGAAACAATGTAAGCAAAAAAGAGAGAGAGGAAGAAAAAGGTAACAACTATTGACTTATAACCCAAAGCATACAATGAATAACTAAAAGTTTATAAAATATAAATAAATAATTGAATACATAAATAAATGGAAGAGAGTTGAAATATCTTCTGTGCAAAAGACTTTCAAATGCTTTATGTAAATATTCTACCTTTAAGGAAGTGAAGCATAACTCTCCATTCTTAAATGCAAGGTGCTCATAGTACCTTTCTTCCAAAGAGTACAATAAAAAAAAAAAAAAGAAGAAAAAAAAGAAAGAAACTTTATTGTGGGAAAATCTGACAAATACCTCAGCTAGGTGACAAAATTTAACATTAACACTGATAATTTATGTAGATAGTATATACCTCTGATGAGATGTCATGAGAATGGCACTTTATCTTGTTGCCTTTTTCACAAAAACTCAGTTTACCCATTAGGAAAATATGAGATAAATCCCAATCAAGAAGCATTCTTCAAAATATATTATCGAAATACCTCAAAACTGTCAAAGACATTAAAACAAGAAATGTTGGAGATCATCACAGCCAAAAGAAAACTAAGATATGATTAAATATAATGTGGTATTCTGCATGAGATCCTAGAACAGATAGACCAGGTAAGAAACAGTAGATAAAAACAGTGGTAATCTGAATACACCATGGACTTCATAAATAATAATAAACTAATATTGGTTCATCAGTTGTGAGATATATTCCATCTTTGTGATGTTAAGAGTAAGAGACTAGATATAAAGTATATAGAAACTGTTTATTAGCCATAGAATTTTTCTATAAATTTAAAACTACTCTAAAATACATACTTTTATATACAAAAACTATATTTAGAATGCAGTAATTTTTAAATAAAATACATAAGTAAGAAAAAAAGAAAATCAGTAAGATGAAAACTGAGAGATTGTAGAAAATGTATGCTACAAAGTGCTAAAAAGTTATTTTACATAATTGACTTTGAAATTACTAAAAGCCAGTCCAAACTAGCCAAATATTTTAATTATGTGATAATGAGAATTACAACTACAATTGTTCTTAAGAAAAAAGTGAATAATTTTCTCAGGAGAAGCAAAGATTTTTTTTTTTTTAATTTCAAGCTTGAGTTATATATTTGTTATGATGTGAGTAATTTTGGCATTTATTGCAAATGATTATGTCCTTTTAAATTCAAATGACTACCCAATGCATGAAACACATACTTAAATATAAAACTTGGCATTTTGTTATTGTTACATGATTTTGCCATTTTCCAATCCCTTCCGCGTTAGGCATTCCATATATATTCTTCATCCTATGTCTTTACTGCCTAGCAAATTTTTTGGCATGCACTTAACTCTTCATAAACATTTCTTAAATTAATATGTAAATAAATTAATGAGGAGTGACCCAAGGGACTTCTCCTTGTACTTTTTATTCTTTATTCTCTAATATTTTCCACTATAATGTTTATTTCACTGTACTAAATTTCTATTTTGTAGATGCTTCCAGTTGTAATCATTTTTATGCTAGCTTGAAAGATAGGCCAGTGAGCACATTGTTTGCTTATTTAAATAGTCCCCCTATGACTTTTAGACATTATTTATGATGAATTTTGCACATCTCTAAGTAGATACAGTTTGGACATTTCTTCAATAGTATGACTAGAATGTAATCTGTAGTTAAAGTGAAGGAACTTGAATTCAGAAGAAAAAATCTTACATTTGGAAATAATTAATTTAGAATTTTCAAATATATAGAGAGAGCCTATGTCTAAACTATGAAACTCTCCAGATGTTGCATATGGAAACGCCACAGAACAAAATCAAAATCTTTTTGTTTATTCCTAATGCTGACAACAATTCATTATATACAGAATTTCTCTAACATGATACTTGGATAATTTTAATAAATTAATTCCTAAAATGTAGATTCTCAATGTTTCTTATTTATAAAAAAAGTAGATTAATAATTTTAAAATACTGTTATTTATTTGGAAAAATGTAAATATAAAACTACAAATTATGAATTCTTAAATGCCAAATACAATAATAATTATAAAAGCCTATTTTTAGTTTATATTCATGTCTTTAACTCTCAGCATAGAAGCTTAAAGTCTTTCAAATGGCTTAAAATTTTTAAACCAGCAGATTTATTTATTTTATTTATTTAAACGAGCAGATTTTATTTATTTATTTATTTATTTATTTATTTATTTATTTAAATAAATAGACCTTCATCAAAGCAGTAGTACTTTGTTGTGACTGAGAGACAAGTATCTTTAATTTCCAAATTCATGTTTATACTATATATTCAATCTCAATTTTATAAATAATATTTAATGAGTGAGTCTCAAATCAAGAAAAAATGGTGTATTCCCAGGTTTTGCTCAGTAAGGTATTAAATCATCTGTTTTAAATCAACTTTTGTAACTTTGACTCTGCAGGTTCTTAAAAATGCTGAATGATTAACTACTAAGACAAAAAAGCTAAAAGAAAAAAAAAAACTAGGCATAAAATATAATCTTGAATTTAGTAGTTCGATCCACACAGTATTGTATATTCTGTTAACATACTTTCCTGTGGCTTGATATTGTGCCATTGCCAAACAAGCTCATTTGTTGATTTGTTTGTTTTTGGTGAATTCAATATATTGCTAATCAGGTGTAGCCTTGAAGCTTTAAGTCCAACTATTCCCAGACCTTGCTATTTGGGCATGTATCCACTATAAGCCAGAATTTCTGAATGACTACAGAAGTATTGACTAGCTTTCCACACCTATGAACAAATCCAGAGTTCTAATAGCATTGAAAGATAATCCCATTTTTCTCACATTTCTTTGTACAATATTTTCACTTTTCTGACTTCTATTATTCAGAATTTACTGAATTAAACTCTTTCGTCTGTCACATTTATATACGTTATTTATTTTAAAAAATCAATCTAGGGAACAGAGACTTTGGATATAAAAACAGAATAGAATCATCAAATATTTAGGCAGTATTATGTTCTTCAGGCAAATAATTTATTAAATTAATGTAAATTGTAATTTGCTCATTAGAAATTGTGTAAATACTCTGGCAATATGCAAACATTGAAAGAATAAACAAGACAGCTAATGTTATTTTCATATTTGTCTTACAATTATATATTTAATAACAGAAACAACACCATTCTATGTGTTTTCTAAATATTAATTCAGCAAAAACTTACATAATCTTTAACTGTTATTATGGTTACTAGTTACTATTCTGTACATTTTACAGATGCTCCCTTCTTCTCAGGCTATTTAGCACAATAAATTTCATGTTAATCAGTTCAAACATTTAATGTCAAAGATGGAAATTTGGCATTTCTGCATACTTATGAAACACATGTATGCATATATATATATATATATATATATATATATATATTTATGGTAAATGTGGCAATGCATTGTATTTGAAATTAGGATTGACATGTAAGCACAATTTGATACTGTTATAGAGTTAATAAGGAAAATAAGATTAAATTATTAAAATAATAATAAAATAAATTAAATATATGACATAACCTATAAGAAAAAACAATGGAGAATGAAACATAAAAATTTCAAAATAGTTAATTTCACAAGTTATGATAATTAATGGTCATTATTTTTTATTTATGTATTTTATATTTTTAAATATTATGAATGCATTGTAAGTTAAATTTATATATAGTAAACTTTGTGAGCTGGATTTTAATTACTTAAGTTAACTAGTAGACTACAGAATGAACTCAAAAATTCAGAAAAGTAATACATGAGAGTGGTTCTATTTCTCAACATAACAGAATAGGGCTCTACTAAAATAACCCTCCATCCACAGGGAACATGGAAAAAGTGACTGCTTAAAGGTACTGGAAAGCGAACAAAAGCAGACAGTTTGTAATGAGACTATATACTTGTTTGAAGGAGGGGAAACCTGGAGTTGTACACCTACGTTCTCATTTTCTTGGCTTTCAGCCTGTGACCATAGAGAGTACGCACATCTCACACAGCTTCAAAATGGTCACATGTCAAAGCTAATCATTTCTCTGACTTAAGAAATTTATTAAAAAATAAAAACAAAAAAGAAAGTACGACAAAGAAAAGAATACAAAAAATAACTTCAAGCAAAAATACAATGCAAAGTTTCCCAAGTTCTTCCACCCACATCTGTGTCTAACCCAGGAGTCATGTATTTTTAAACATATCCAAAACAATCCAACTAAAGGAAAAATATATGTATGACAGAGATGGCATATAAAGCAGAGTACACAGTTCAAACCTAGTCAACAAAATTAAATGTTAAATAAACAGTATTTATTCAATAAAGTAACAGTAATAAATAAAATTTCTACAATTAAAAAAAGAAAATAATGGTCATATATAATGTCCAGTGTAAAATCCAAAATTGTTCAAGATATGAAGAGCCAATAGTATGGAACACCTACTAACATGAAAACAAAAACAATGAAGGTTTGCCCTGAGAAGAACCAGTCATTAGAATTAAGAGACAGAGTTTCAAGTGAATGTAAGCATATTTAGTTAATTAAAGCAACATATATATTTTTAATATGTGAAATCTCAGTAAAAAGTAAAGAATTTTGAAAATAATTGAAACAGTAAAAAATAGTTAAACATAAATTCTAGAAATGGAAACTGGAATTTCTGAAAAATATATTCTCTGGATGGACTTAGTGAAATGTTCATGATTTAGAAAAAAGTATAGACTAAACATATATCAAGAGACAAAATCTAAAGCGAATGATATAGAAAAAATGTTGAAAAATACTATTAATATCGGATGATATAACATGATCAGTCATATTCATTATAGGAATAACAGAGAAGAGGATAAAACAGAAATAATTATTTTAAAAAATTGTCATAATTTTCCCAAATTTGTTAAAAGAAAATTTCAAACACAAACTAAACGCCAAGCAGAATAAACAAAAATAATCTCAGGCTGAGATATGTTATATTTAAAATGTTGTAAGTCAAAATATATAAAACAAAACCTGAAAGAGAAAAGAGAAAAATAATATATATTATATACAGGATAACTATGAGCCAATTAATTAATGTCTGACTTATTATAATAAACCAGAAAAGCAGAGAAGAGTAGAAAAACAACTTTAAAAATGAACAAGATAAATTTAATTCAGAAAAAATTTATTTAAAATTAGGGTAAAATAGGTAAAAAGAAGACATAATTTGTCAAGAGCATTACTGGTAAGGTAATTCTTCATACTCAAATGTAATGACAAATAAAAACTCATCCTCAAAAAAGAATAAATAACATCAGAAATAATAAATGTTTATATTAATGCAAAAATATAATTTTCCTTTTTTATAAAATGTATTTTTAAATAAACATAGTTTTTATAGTTTATAATGTGTATTGATCTATTATAAATAATTAAAACATATTGGTTGGGAGGAGAGAAATAATAAGTAAAATTAGAATATATTTTGAACTAAATACATACAAATTTTAAGAAGCAGCCAATCTATGCATAGAAAGAAATGTGTAGTTTTACTATTTAGAAAATAGTAAAAATGGAACATTATGAAGTATTATTTATACCAATAAATTTGGCAACTTTGATGAAATAAAATATTTTTTAAAGAAAAATACAAATTATTTACATTGACTCTAGAGAAAAAAATAGAAAACAACTTCATACCAAATAATAAAATTTTGTTAAAATTAAAAGCCTTTATACAAAAATAACTCTAGGCCCAGATGCCTTAAATAATGATCTCTGCCAAATATTTTAATAAATAATACTAATATTTTATATTCTTTTGGAAAATAGTGCAATGTGCATTATCCTAACTGCAAAACCAGACCAAGTTATCATAAGAAAGGACAGTATAAACTAATATATTTTTTTAACATAAAGGCAAAATTGAATCTAACAACATATAAAAAATAATATATTATGATGAATTGTAGTTTATCTCAGGAATGAAATGTGTTTTAAGATCTTTAAATCAATAAGTGTAGTATACCATACAATTATGGTAGTATTATGATAGTCTAGGCTCCATAGAGAATGTATTGTTATGTTTTAATATTGTAGGCTAATTTATGAATGTCCAATCTTAATTGAAACTAAATATTTCTAGTCATCAATTTCCACACATGGGTAAATAAGAGAATATTTGTAGCTTTTAAGTGTACAAAACAATTGCTTTATTATTAAAATTTTAAAAAATACTACAAAAGTATAAAACTGAAAGTATAAAACAGAAATAGTTCCAAAGAAATAAGAATTATGAAAATTCTTTAGAAAATTTTAAACATAAAGATAGCAAAAACTGTCATTTCCACATGAAACAGGAGTTATTTAATTGTTTAATAATTTTTATTACATATTATAGAAATTTAAATGGGAATTGATATTAAAAATGTAAAACCGAATTGTATTTTAAAGACCCACAATTTTTTTTTTTATTTTAAAGAAATATGAAGTTCACATGTCTGTATGTTGCTACTGATTTAGGGAACAATGATGAAATTAAGAAATAGGGCATCTATATTAAAAAAAAATGTGTCCTCTCATTAAACTTGGAAAAGCTGATAATAAATGCACTCTTTTAATGTAAAATTAGACATTTAGACTATGTATATACCATTTGTCATGATTCTTTACATTGACTGATTAAAACTCATGTAAGATTAGGACTTCTAAAATTAAATATTTAGTTTGTACAATTGATTACAACATAATATATAGTTTTGTATGATAACTAATAATTACAACAAAGAGGTTTAAAACAATGTCAACAAATAACAAGGTACTTAGAATTAAAATTTAGGAGGTCTATCATTTATTATGTTACTTAAAGAGTATTCTAAAATTTATTTTGCAGAGGCAGTGTGTTTAGATAAGATTATCTGAAAATAGAATATTTACAAAAAAATATTTTCACAATTATTACATTTTTTGAAGATAACTAATGACTATTGAACTAAATTAATACAGTTTTATGACTTCTTGACTTCTTTTTATAAATAAATTATATTTCATAGTAAATATATTTTAAGGAATAAAATTGGCATAAAGATGTTCAAGATTGCCTTAAAATTCCACAAAGAATGTGTAAGTTTCTCAGGAATTAGATGCCATTTTTTCTAAATGTCTGTAAATATATTGAGAATGTGTATGCTTTTTGTAACATTAATATAAAAACAGTGTTCTAAATTTTTACAGCCATACAGTTACAGAGCTTCAGTAGAAGTAAAAAAGAATTTTTTAAATGGTATCTGAGAAATAGCAATTGGTATTGAAATGATAGTAGGAGCATCTTTACTATATAAAATAATTTTCAGTGAGCTCTAAAGAGGTATGTCTCATGATTCTATATTTGTCAGGTGCTATAGTAGAATTTTTTTTTTATTCACATACGATTATGAGAGTGCATCTAGACTTGGGTAACAAATATTTGCTACTTATTTATTATATGAAACAAAGTCTTAGTTTAGCTTTGTAATTTTTATCATAGATTAGCAATTTTGGTAAAAATAGGTGATGTAGGTCAGTTAGTAGAACTTAATTATTGTTAATACAGAAATATATAGACCTAGGAGTTTGAAATATATTTAATTACCATAACACATACCTACAAGTTAAGAAATTTACCTCCAGCTTAGAGATGAGAAAATTGAATCACGAAAAGGTTATTTTAGGTGTCTAAATCCACAAAAGGAAGACAAAGTCAGATTCCAAGACTAGTCAGTTTGATTTTAGTGCCTGTCTTTAATAAACTACATTGAAATATCTCTCTTCTAACTGGGTAGAAAATTAATGGCAAGCTCATTTCATTTATAGGCTGAAAAATAAGCTTAATACTTTTTGCTAATACTGAATAATGTGCTGAGAGATAAATAGTCATGTTGTCTAGTTGTCATCAGTAATCTGCTTAGGATATATTTCACTGTATATAGATTTTTCTCCTGACATGGCAGATGAGGCTTATTTCAACCATGTCCTTAAACACCCCAGAAATAAATATAATCTCCAAGCTCATTGTCTAAAATAATAGTGCCAGAAAAAGCATGTGCTGAAAATAACCAATTCAGGACTACAAATTGTGGTGGTTAGATGAAAATAAGTGCACTACAAGTCATTTGGAGAATATTATAAAAATCTTTAACTAAAAATCATTTATAAAGACAATGTAAGGTCTTCATTAAACTTCCTTGCATAAATTCAGCAGTCAGTGGCAGATTATGCTAGAGATTGATAAATGGTATAATCCTTCACTATATTTAAAATTTTATAAACATACATAGAAACCGAACAGAACTATCGTATACTACATTTTCACATGAACAACCTTCTTATAAGTTGAAAATTATTACAAGAAATGTCATTGCTAGTTTCTCATAAATAGCATACTTTTAGACATTTTACTAAATTGGCATGGCTTAAATCTAAAATCTCAGAAAAAAAAACTGACCAAATGCAACTTAGATATCCATAAATATCAGGAATGAAATATATTTCTCAGTAATGTTCTATATATTTTCCTCTTCAATATGGAACTAAAGTTTCTAGGGATATAAAGGCATTTATTCAGGCAACTGAGTAAATTCATTTGTATGTAATTTTGAGCAGGTTAAAACAAAGTAACTTTTAAGCCAAGTTGTCAAACAGCATGGAATGCTAAGCATATGAAGAATAATTGCAGAAATATTCTGAGGTACAGTCTCATCGCAGCTATTTCTCCTTGTCTCTCACTGTGTTTGCTTAATGCTCTTTTCCTCTGAGCAACATTTTCTAAAAATCACATTTCCCATTTAGCAAGGAATTACTTTGTACGTAAGAGGGATCTTGACACACACTGTTCCATATACTAAGCAGAAAGTAACTCTTCTTTGTGAAGCATGCACTAATAGCACTAAAACTTATGTTTTGAAAATAAATATATTTATTTTTCTCTTTATGATTTCATATGTAATCATTTTAATAATGCCGTAACTTTTATAACACTAACAGGTACTTAAGTAAAAGCAATAAAAACATAAATGAAAAGTAATTTAAAAAAAAATAAAAAAACATCTTCAGAATATCACCTTGCAGACATAAACATTATATCACCAGAAAAAACATCATTACATATTCATGTATTCATGTATATCTCTCTTCTTATGGATATATAGCTACAAGAATGGATTAAAGGATAGATGAATATATGACAGTGATAGAAAAATAGAGGTATACAAAGATGAGTGAATATACATATAGAGAGAAAGAAGAATAGAAAGACATACAGAATAGTTTTATAAGAATGCAGTATAATTTAAAAATAAAAATTACTGAGTTACATAAACATGTAATTTAATTACTAAAATATCATAATAAATAATTTTAAGAATTATAAATAAATGCTAATCAACATGCTTTATATTAAAAATCCTAATGTTTAAAAATTATGAAAATACACGATAAAATATTTTTATATTGCAACTTCTAATTTTAAACTTAAAAATGAATTTATTATCTTTCTCTTAAAAAAAAAGCACTTAAATTTTTGTATCACCCCATCTACTTACAAGTTCCAACTCCAATGTGGTTCATATGCATTTATTACTATTTATTTTTTGGTTTTTCTTTTATTTTTGGCTTTTCCCTGGACTGTATTATTCTTTTCAAAATATTTATTCTTACCTTTAATTTTTCTTATATTATATGTCTCCCTACTGTGTTGTTTTAAAATTTTTTTCTTTTGGTTATTTCAGTAATTTCATTATTAAATGATGATGTTGTATTTCTTGTGGTTATCCTTCTTTGGCTTCTGTGAGCTTCTTGAATTTGTGGGTTCTAGTATTTATAAAATTGGGGGTAAAATTGGCCAATATGTATTCACACATTTTTCTTACTTTTTCTGCCACTCCAATTACATATTTTTCTCAAAGGCCACTGAGGCAATTATTTATTTATTTACTTTTAGTTATTTTCTCACCTGTGCTTCAGCTTGCATCTTGTTTTCTGCCTTAACTAATCTTCTCTTAGGCACATTATTATTTTTTTAATCTTATATATTCTATTTTCACCTCTAGAATTTCTATTTTTATACCTTCTACTTTTCTTCATATTTTGTATGTTTTATTTTAAATCCTTCAGCTATGTATAATAGTAGTTTTAAAAATCTTCAACATGTAAATAAATCTTTTCTGTCATTTCTAGGTCCATTTTTAATTATTAATATTTCCACTGTCTTTCAGTGATTTTGTGCCAAGTAATCTTTTACTTGTTGATGAATGTTACAGATGCTTCATTTTTAAATAATGGATTTTGTATCTTTAAAAAAGAGAATTTGTTTTGGGGTGGATGCATAAGAAACTTGCATGTCAACTTTATACTTTAAAACTTTTTTAGAGTTTTTCTAAGTCAACTTTATACTTTTAATGTCTTTTAGTTTTCCTAAGGTGGTACTCCATTGGCCTATATTTTAAGGCTAGTCTATCCCATTATAGAGGATAAACATTTTAGAGTTTTTACTGAATACCTAGATACTTAGTGAGGTCTCTTGACTCTGGATAGCTGGAAGTTGATTTCTAATTACAAGGGGTAAAATCTTCATTAACGAGTTTATAATTTCTTGGTACATCACTACCAAGCCTTATGGAGTTTCATGAAGCCATAATCAATATGTATTCCTCAAAGGTTCTACAAATCTCATGTTAAATTTTTGCCCAGTTTTCTCCTGTTGATAGTCTACTCCACAAATTCTAGCTAACAAAGCCATAACACAATCTGTTCCCTTCCTTCTCAACTCAGCAAGATCACTGTGCTCTTCCTGGGTTCCCCTTTGCTGTGCTTTGTTCTGAAAAATGCCCCTGGGCAAACACTGAAACAATTGTAGGGCCCACCTCATTTGTTGTCCTTCTTCCATGGATCACATTCCCATGCTGACTATGGTCCTAGTAGGGAAATAACAGTTTCATGTATTTCATCTGATTTTCTTGTGTTTAAGGTAGAAGAAAATAATTGATAAAAGTTATACCACTGCCAGAACTTGAAGTGAGACTTTTATTTTTAAACTCTTTTTTTTTAAATATAAGAATTTAAAGCTATATGTTTGTTTTTTTCTGGTTATCACTCACAAATTTGGATATTATATTGTAGTAGCATTCGATTTACAGTATCTATTGTGATTTAATATAAAATCTTTGATTACTTAGAAGTGTGTTTTTTGATTTCTAAAAATGTGAAGGTTTTAAAAAATATATTATTGTTACTGATTTCTAATTTAATTACCTGCGATCAGACAATATGTCTTGCATCATTTTAATCTTCTAAGATTTGTTGTGATTAATTTTTATGGTCCCTAATAGAAACTATCTTGGTGAAGATTCCATGTACACTTGAAAAGTTATGTATATATTCCCATGAAGTCATTGGGTATATATAATTTTCAGATGTACGTTATAATTTCACATCTGTATACTTTATTGTGTTTACCATCCAAAGTCCAGTTTCCTTTAGCTACCATATATTTGATCCCCTTTATCCATTTCACCCTCCCCCTTCCCCCCTATATTTGTGTCTCTTTACCTCATCTACCTCCCCCTTTTTCCCCCACCTCCAACTCTCTGGTAACCACTAATCTATAGCCGATGTTCGTGAGTCTCTGTTTGTCCTGTTCATTTGGTGCTTTTAGGTTTATGATTATAGTTTTTGACTATTTCTCCTTTTGGTTTATTCAAGTGTTTACTTTGTGAATTTTTGAACACTCTGGCATCTCTATTTTCTTCTCAGTCCCCCATAGCACCTGCATTTGATATGCTTCATGATGTCCTGTCATTTGCATTTATAAATAGGCCCATAGGCACTGACATACAGTTGTAAATTCCATTGTATTGCAGTTCCCTCTCCTCTAATGTCCTGCCTTGAAAATTTCAGTTGTTTTAGAACTCCTACACTCTGATCTCTGAACCTTTAGTATAATAGAACAGCAGTGCTCTACTAGTATGTATCCAGCTCCCTTTGCTGCTGTTGGAAAATCGTCCTATGACAAAGTGCTGAGCTGTCTTAAGCCTTATCTTATAAGTTTATTTTATTTCAGAGATCTCACTTTTATTAACTTTTAGCCAATGGCTAGAGAATGTTGTCTCATATAATTATTATAGTTGTTTATGCAGGAAAGGCTATCATTTTCTCTTGTATCAGTTACTTTCTCATAACCTGAGTCCAAGTATTTATTATGTTTGAAGTTGAATAATTTTGCAGGGTATTAATAGATTTTCCTTCGATCTGGAGATAATTTTTTTTTTGGTTAAAGAATGATTTTTTCATTAAAGAAATTTATTCTATTTACAAGTTTCCTAATGTAGTCAAAATTTATTTTTCTTTTGTTGATTTGTATTTGTTTTTAGATAGATACAAACCACTATTTTTTCTCTGTAGCTTTTATTTATTTTTTAAGGGACTTTGAATGATTTTCTCTGTGTTATTAATTTAGTTTTCAGTTATGGTTGGTTAATTCTTACTATTTCTATTTTTCTTTCCATTATTCCATTCATTCCTTTGGATGCCTTTTCTTTATTTAACCTTGAAATCTTTGAATATTTCTTTAGTTGTCTTAATGTTTGTCTTTGCTTTTTTACCCATTGATTTTGCCATTTTAAAATTTCTACAATGAGGAAGAATTGTGGAAAATATATTTTTATGTCTTTTGCTGATCTCTCTATTCCTCACTGTTTCATGCTTACCATATTTGTTTTTTTTAATTTTACTCATATTTAATAAAAATAATTCTCTCGATTTCTATTAATCTAAAGTTGAAGAATTCCTTTAGAACACATGTCCAGCATATCTAAAATCTGCTATTTACTCCTTCAGATTAAATTTACTTGAGAGGAGAGCATTGCATTTCTAATTTGCTGTTCTATTATCTGACAGCACAGAATCAAAAAAGTAAATTCATCTGGATTCTTGATAAATACCGATTCTTGCTCTCAGGGAAACTAGGTCGACAGTCATTTTTGTTGGATATGCATGATATTCTCTATGAAATTTTGTTTAAATCCTTATACAAGGTTTTACTTTATTTATTCAGGGATATTTTGTATCTTTATTCAGTTGGATTATTTTTTCTAGTTCACTGAGAGTCCTGGTATTTTTGATTTAGAAATACTGTCAATTCCGATGATTTATTTTTCCTTTTCCATTTGTGTCTTCCTAGAAAGTATACTCCCTTAAAAGCACAGCAGGTAAATGATGAGTAACACTTTGGGTTGGGGCCCTTGTTTATTAAGCTATACTGTAGCAAGAAAAATATTGCCTTCTTTTCTCAGGCTGCCACCTTCCTTAGTAGTTCTAACATAGTTTTCCTTTAGTTTTCAGTCTTTGTAAATCTATTTATTATTGAAGATTATAAAATTTTAGATCACTAGAGATATTGATACATTGGCTTTTTCTTAAAAATATCTTTATGTTTCTGGAAAAATAAAAAATTATAATTATATTAATAAAATTATTATATTATGATAATATATAATACAATAATATATAACTATGTTGTGAGTCTTGTTATGTTCATGTTGATATGTTATTGTTTATGTTTTCATATTTTTTTATTTGTCCCAAATGGTGATAATTGTGAGATATTTAAAATATTATACAGTTGTATGTATCTATATAATAATATTTGGTGAGTAGTAAGTATTGCATTTGTTTTCCTAGAGTGTTCTGATATCTTTTTCTAGAAACCATTTTTAAAGTATAGATTTCATGAAGATATTTTGACATTTCTTTATTTTAAATTCCATTTAAGTTCTGTTCATGTTTATTTTTGTATATATGTTATGTTTTTGCTATTCTTATTTTTTTTCTTTAATCAAAAGGTCTATCATCTAGCTTTTTTTGATATTTTATCAACTCAAAGTTTTATCTTTATAGATATTCTACTAGAGCCAGTTTTCAAATTTTATAAACTCCTAACTTGATTCATGGCATTTACTTAATTTATTTTAAAATTTTTATTGAGTAAGCAAAATTTATAATATGACACAAATTTACTTAATTCTATCTTAGTTGATTGAGTTTCTTCTTCTTAAGTGCAAGCCACACTTCACAGAATGTTTTTCAATTACAATTTAAGTACAATTTAAGATCTTTTTAAAACATATTTTGAAAATATAAGAAATTTTCAAAATTTAAGACATTTTCACTTATATAATACTGATAATACATTGGAAATTCTATTGTATTTTTCCAAATAACATTTATTCTAACACTGTGCTATAGATACAAGATTTAAGTTACTTATTTCTGATTTTATAATATAATTATCTCATTGTATAGACCTCATACATTTTTCAAATGTAACTGATTCCTTAATCAGTCGGCTTTGTGTTAATCAAAAGGGAGATAATTCTTAATGGGCCTGACTTAATCAGATAAACTAACAAAAACAAAAACATGTAGTAGAATACTGCTGTTGGCCTTGAAGAAGCAAATTGCTGTGCTGTAGACAGGGTCTTATATCAGGATAACCTCTAGTTACTGAGAGCCCAGTTCTATAGATTTACAAAATAAAATTCTGCTAACAACCACTAAACTTGAAAGAAGATTCCAACATCATTTGAAACTGGCAATATACTGATAATATCCTGAGAACAGGACTCAAATAACCATACCCAGAATCCCAGAATCCTGACCCAGGAACTTTAAGAAAAACTTTGTGGCCATTTGCTCCATAATAATAGAAAAATGAATGTATGTTTTGGTAAATGTACTCTAATTATTGTTGACATAAGAAACATCCAAAACTGTAGAGAATTTTTATAGGAGTTTATTTAAGCCAAACTAATGACATATGCTGGGAAGGAAGATCCATGTATTTGAGATTAAGAAAGAGATGTAAGGACAATTATATGAACATGGGAGAAAACATGGCAGGGGTTGGATTATGGGATAGTTAAAATTATTTGCTCTCATGAGACTGGTTACGATTATTTAAAAGTACATTAACGTAGATGCATGAAAATGATGAATAGGGTTTTCTTAAGACAAAGGCAATTTTTTTTTTACTAAAGAAATGATATTACTGGGGTGTGACCACCTGCCACAACCTGCCCAGTTAGTAATTTTTGGGCTTATTACTGTGCAGGGTACTTTCCATGGAACTCTTTTTTTTGGTCCACATTATATACTAATGTTTTTTTTTTTTTAATCTCCAATTTAAACCTCTCTAAGTATCTCAAGTCATATTTTGCTAGCATTTCAAAGTCCCTTGTAATTGAAATTGTCCAACATAGCAGATCTTCATCTGTTCTCAAAAACTGATTCTTCTAGTTTTCTCTCTTTCTGTGAATGGCATAATTTTTTCTGTTTTCTGGGCTAAAACTCTCTAATATTTTCTCTGCTTCAACACAATTTTTATAATAATTTTAGAAGCATTTATTAAGATTATATTTTTCAAACACTATGGCACTACTTATGATGATCTAAAAGGAACACAAGATATTTTTTACAAAAACTTACTTTTTATAAAACACTACACTTATTTCATCACATTTTGATTCTCAAGAGACAAAGTCTTGTTGCTAGTGTACAGATAAAAAAAAAATGAAACAGAGAGAATAAGTGATCTGTTAAAGATCAAAAGATAGTAATTAGAAGAATTAAGAACAAAAATTACATATTCTAATTTTGGCTCAGTGATCTGTCTGTCACAATGTGTTTCATATCAAGGAAGAGATATAACCTAAAGGTTTAAAAAAATAGATTTAAGAGTCAGGAGACTTACTTTTGAACTCAGACTGAATGATTTGTTACCTCTTTTTACCTAAGCAAGTTCCCTGTACCTCAATGTCTTCTTTACTTGAAGGTGATTAAAAATAACAGTTGATTTATAGATTCGTTACAAGAATTAAATTAACTCTATATGTAAAACTCTCAAATGTAACTTATTATACAGTACCGAATAGCTCACTATTAACTCCTATGGTCATTGCAGCATCTCTAAGAGTCATTTTTAAATATGCAGGCTCCCTAGAGGATTGAGAATTGTTGAAATCACACTTGCAGAATTATAGTTCATGCTAAGAATCAACATTTATAACTACATAGTTTTATCCAAACAACACTAGGAAAAATATGAAACATGAATAAGACAGATTTTGAGCAACACTTACTTTAGGATCAAATGTCAGGTATCATTTTTTGCACGAGTGGTAGAATAGTCCACTTGTTCTGTTTATGAGTCACTTCCCAGTGTCGTTGTAAAATGTATTTACTGTCTCTGCTTTCAAATTATAATTCTACAGTGCCTTTCTGCATAGTTGGATGAACTTAAGACCATTAAATTTATTATTCTAAATCCATCTTCATTCTCAAATTAGAGCAATTCAGACATATCATCTCTGTACTTATTGAATGTTTGAGTTGAAATTTTTTTGTTTGGAAATATCATCAGCCCATTTCAAGGAACCTCAACCAGAGATAAACATTTATCAAAATTTACATCAGAATTTAACTTAAGAAAGATGAAAAAATCATAAGGACTACAACTATGAACATAAAAAGTGTCAGGAATCATTACTTCTTTAGTTTCTTTCAGATCTGCTTTTATATGTGCAAGAAGATCTCAGCTTTGAAATTCTGTGCATACTGGCTGTTTGTTGTTATTGTTGCTATTATTTGTTTATATGCACATGGGTATAAAAGAGTTTTGGCTTATCTTGTCCAAATAGGGTGAGTATTTGGGAACCTTATTACTCTTGTGTTTAGTGGTTGGAGAGGATAATGGCTCGGTGGAATAGACATTAAAATATGTCACTATATTTTTCTACCAGTCAAAATAGCTAATTCTTGAAATTTTTGTCACTAGAATAGTTTGGTGTGTGTGTGTGTGTATGTGTGCAAATGTGTGTGTGTTTGTATTAGTGCTAAATTTGTGGCTACAAATATCTAATATCTCTTTATACTCATTGCCAACTCTATGTTTATGTACATCTCCAGAAAACCAATACCTTCAAAATATTGCTTTCTTTCTAGTTTTCAAGTTCACCACTTCTTATACCAACTCCCATTCATTTCTCTTAAAGCCAGAACAACCAACTTTACACAAATACATACATTTTTACTGATATTTTTCTAAATAGTTGATTAGAACTTTATTATTATTATTATTATTTGCTAATTCGGTCTTACTTAACTGTATCAATTTTTCCCTCTTACTCTTCAGCAAAGCAGTACTTATTAAGTTGCTATTAAGGGTCATTTCCTTATAAAAACCTAATTTTTTTGCCAATTAAAAGTTTTTATTACACCTTTTTACAAATTCATTTTTTCTAATTCTAATTCAAAGCCACTTTCTTTCATAAAATAAAACATTTTATATTTTAATTTATCTTAGAAAAGTAATATCTGGATATTCATGAAAAAAATATAAATAAATTAAATGATAAATGATAAGTTTAAATACATGGTAAGATACTCACTGCATGTTATTAAACTTGAAAGGCCAGAAATAAATCTATACATAACTTATAACTTGTTTTCTATAAAACTTTCAGTCTTCTCTTTAACTCTTTGTCCATAAAAGTAAGTCTCAAAACCACACAAACAAATCTGTATGTTAATATATTGGTGGTGTATATATGCACAAATTATATTTTTAAAATAACATTATTGTTCATTTTATTACATTGTCAATTTTCTTTCTTGGGAAATTGAGTGTTGTGCCAGTTACTTGATGAGAAGCACATATAAACATTATGTAAAATATTTGAAATTAACAAATAGCAATCCCTAATGGCTCATAAACTATGCATAAATGATAACTTATTAGAATAATGTGTATAATCAGTGTATTCAAAGTTACACATTTTTCCCCAAAATATTGTTTTGTATGCTTTCAAAGACAAAATATATTTATCATTTTAGCTTTATCAATGTCCCATATAAAATATTTTAATAAAATTTTAAAACACTAAAATTTCATACTCAAAAAATTATTTTTCAATTGTGAATCAAAAAACTGTTTATTTAAAAATTATTAATTGTGTCACTAAATGTTATTTTACTTTATTCTTATTGTTTATTAGGTAACATTGCTCAATATAATTAGATAATTTTTAGGTATACATCTGTATATTCTATTGTGTGTTTACCACCCAAAGTCCAGTTTCCTTCAGCTACCATATATTTGATTTCATTTATCCACTTCAACCTCCCCCCTACCACCTATATTTGACCTACCTTAACCATCTACCTACTCCCTCCTCCCCTAAACCCTACCTTCTGGTAACAACTAGTCCATTGTCCATGCCCATGAGTTTCTGTTTGTCATGTTCATTTGTTGCTTTTAGATTTATATCCCACATATAAGTGATATCATGTGATTTTCAACTTTTTTTGTCTGGCTTATTTTGCTTAGCATAATTATCTTGAGATCCATTCACTTTGTCACAAATGGCAGTATTCATCTTTTTGTATGGCTGAGTAATATTCCATTGTATATATGTACCACAGCTTCTTTAGTCAATCATCTATCGTAGGACATTTTGGTTGCTTCCATGTCCTGGTAACTGTGAATAATGCTGCTATGAATGTTGGTGTGCAAATACCTATTCGAATATGGGTTTTCAAGTCTTTGGGGTAAATACCCAGTAGAGAGATTGCTGGATCATATATTAAATTAATTCTTAGTTTTTTGAGGAAACTCCATACAGTTTTTCATAGTGGCTGTACCAATTTGCAGTTCTACCAGCAGTGTATGAAGGTTCCTTTTTCTCCGCATCCTCTCCAATATTTTGTATTAGTTGTTCTGTTGATTACAGTAGTTCTAACAGGTGTGAGATGGTATCTCATTGTGGTTTTTATTTGCATTTCTCTAATAGCTGGCGATGTTGAACATCTTTTCAAATATTTGTTGGCCATTTGTAAGCTGTCTAGAGAAAAGTGTCTGTTCAGATCCTCTGCCCATTTTTTGATTGGATCATTTGCTTTTTTTGTTGTTGTTATTGAGGTGTATGAGTTCTTTGTATATTTTGGATGTTAGGCCTTTGTCAAAGATGTTGCTTGCAAATATATTTTCCCATTTAGATGGTTGTCTTTTTACCTTGTTGATGATTTCTTTTACTAAGCAGAAGCTTTTTAGTTTGATGCAGTCCCATTCATTTATTTTAACTTTCACTTCCCTTGCTTTTGAGGCTAAATTCATAAAATCCTCTTTAAGTCCAGGGTCCTTAAGTTTAGTTCCTATGTTTTCTTCTATGCTTTTTATTTCTTCAAGTTTTATATTCAGGTCCTTAATCAATTTTAATTTTGGTGTGTGTTGATAGACAACATTCTAGTTTCATTCTTTTGCAGGTAGCTTTCCAGTTTTCCCAGCACCATTTAGTGAGGAGGCTTTCTTTTCTCCACTGTATATTTTTGGTGTTTTTCTTGAAAATTATTTGCCCATATAAATATGGGTTTACTTCTAGACTCTTGATTCTGTTCCACTGTTCTGTGTGTCTGTTTTGCTGCCATATATGACATTTTGATTACCGTCACTTTGTACCTTAATTTGAAGTCGGGAAAAATGATGCTTTATTTATTTATTTTTTTCAGGATGGCTTTGGCAATTCAGGGTCTTTTCTGCTTCCATAGAAAGCTGATGATTTTTTGTTCTTTTTTTTTTTTTAAATGCCAATGGGATTTTGATGAGGGGTGCATTAAATCTGTATAAAGCTTTAGATAATAAGGTCATTTTAACTATGTTGATTCTTCTAATCCAAGAACACAAAATATCTTTCCATTTCTTTGTATCTTTTTTGATTATTTTTAAAAGGGTCTTGTAGTTTTTATTATATAGGTCTTTCATATGTTTTGTTAAATTTATTCATAGGTATTTTATTCTTTATTGCAATTGCAAAAAGAAATATTATTTTCTACTTTTTTTTCTGATGCTTCATCATTAGAGTGTAGGAACGCTATGAATTTTTGAACATTGATTTTGTATCCAGAAACTTTTTTATATTTGCTTCTTATTCTAGTTGTGTTCTATGGAGTCTTTAAGATTTCCTATATAGAGAATCATGTCATCGGCAAATAGTGACAGTTTGACTTCTTCATTTTCTATTTAGATGGCTTTTATATTTCTCTTGCTTGATTGCATTCACTAGGACCTCCAATGTTATACTGAATAACAGTGATGATAGTGTACAGCCATGATCCTGATCTTAGAAGAAAGTTTTTAATTTTTCAAAATTAAGTATAATGTTGGCTGAGAGTTTGTCATAGATGTCCTTATTTATGTTAAGGTACTTTCCTTCTATACTGATTTTGTTAAGTGTTTTGATCATAAATGGTTGATGTATCTTGTCAAAAACTTTTTCTTCATTTATTGGTATGATCATATGATTCTTATTTTTTAATTTGTTTATGTAGTGTATCACATTAATCAATTTATGTATGTCAAACCATCCCTGTGCTCCTGTGATGAAGCCCACTTGATCTTGGTGTATAATCTTTTTTAATATGTAGTTGTATTCGGTTAGCTAATATCTTATTTAGGATTTTTGCATCTGTGTTCATGAGAAATATTGGTCTGTAGTTTTCTTTTTTTGTGTGTTATCTTTATCAGGTTTTGGGATCAGGGTAATATTTGGCCTCATAAAAAAACTTAGCAAGTATTACCTCCTCTTCGATTTTTTGGAAGAGGTTGAGGAGAATAGGCATTACATCTTTGAATTTTTGGTAGAGTGCATTGGTGAAGCAATCTGGTCCTGGACTTTTCTTTTTTGGTAGGTTTTTGATGATTGTTTCAATTTCCATCTTGCTGATTGGTCTGTTTAGATTTTCCAGATCTTCTTGATTCAGTCTAGGAAGATTGTATTTTTCTAAGTACTGGTTAATTTCTTCTATGTTATTAAATTTGGCATTATATACTTTTTCATATATTCTTATATGATCCTTTGTATTCCTGCAATATCAGTCATAATTTCCCTTCTTTCATCTCTGATTTTGTTTATTTATTTTCTTTCTTTTTTCTTTAGTGAGTCTAGCCGGGGGTTTGTTAATTTTATTACCCTTCTCAAAGAAACAGCACTTTAGTGCATTTATTTTTTCTATTTTGTTGTTGTTGTTGTTTGTTTTCAATTTTATTTATTTCTGTTCTAATTTTGATGATTTATTTTCTTCTGCTGACTTTAGGGTTCAATTGTCTTCCTTTTCAATTTTTTAAAGATAATACATTAGGTTGGTTTTTGAGTTGTTCTTATTTTTGGACATAGGCCTGAAATGATATGAACTTTCCTTTTATGACTGCTTTTGCTGTGTCTCAAAAGTTTTTATATGTTGTACTGTCATTATCATTTGTTTCTATGTATCTCTTGATCTTTCTTTTTATTTCTTTTTTTGACCCAGTTATTCTTCAGTAGCATGTTGTTTAATCTCCATGTATTTGTGGTTCTTCCTGATTTCTTTTTGCAATTGATCTTTAGTTTCAAAGCATTATGATCAGAGAATATGGTTGGCATGATTTCAACCCTCTTATATTTGTTGAGGCTATCTCTGTGTTCGAGTATGTGGTTGATTCTTGAGAATGATCCAAGTGTACTAAAGAAGAATGTATAAGCAGCTTTTTTGGAATGGAAGGTTTTTTAAATGTCAATTATGTCCACTTGGTCTAATGTGTCTTTTAAGAATGTTATTTTCTTATTGATTTTCTGTTTGGATGATTTGTCCAAATCCAACAGTGGGGTATTTACATCCCTACTATAATAGTGTTTTGGTCTATTATTCCCTTTAGTTCTGTTAGTAATTGCTTTACATATTTCGGGGTTTCCTGATTGGGAGATAGATATTAATAAGTGTTATGTCTTCTTGCTGCATGATTTAGTTTATCATTATGAAGTGTCCCTAAGTTTCTTACTTTACCTTCCTTACTTTGAACTCTATTTCATCTGATATTAGTACCACTGCTCTCTCTTTTATTTGAATGCCATTTGTTGAAATATCACTTTCCACCCTTTCACTTTGAGTCTATATTTCTCTTTGGAGCTGTGTTTCCTGGAGGCAACATAAGGTTGGGTCTTGTTTTTTGATCCAATCTGTAACACTGTACCTTTTTATTGGTGGTTTCAGTTCATTTATATTTAGGGTGACTGTTAAAATATGATGTTTTATTATAGCTATTTTATCTTTTGTTTTCTGTTTTCTGGTAGTTTGGTGTGTCCATTGGTTCCTTGTCCTTGTGCTTCTGTTTTTTTTATTTTGGTTAGCTTTTATGGGTTTTCCCTCTGGTTCTTTTTGTTTTATGTTATATGTTTTAGTTCTGAATCTTTAGTGTGTGGTTACCATTATGAATATGTAAAGGATTGTTATATATATATATATATATATATATATATATACATATATATATATACATATATATATATATATATATATATATATATATACACACACACACACACACGTATATATATCCATTTTCTTCTGCACATGCCTTATCTTCATTCCCCTTTGAAAATCTGACTTTTTGAATCCTCCCTTTTTTAGTCATGTTATCTCAATTTGTCCTTATGTATTCTGAATGTTTATTACTATCTTTCGATAACAATTCTCTTTTTATTATTTAAGCTTATAATGCTTTGTTCTTAGTAACAATTACAATCCTCCACTTTTGCCTGATAGTCACTTTACTTCTAATTATGTACGTTTTTTGTTTGTTTTGTCATTCTGTTTTAGGAGAGCCTACCCTTTTTAGTGTTTTTTTTGTAGTGCAGGCTTTGTAGTGGAGAATTCCTCAATTTCTGTTTGTCTGGAAAGATCTTAATTTTTTCTTTATATCTAAAGGAGAACTTAGCTGGATACATTTTTCCAGGCTGGTTGTACCTTTCACTTAATAGTTAAAATATTTGATTCCATTTCGTTCTGTCTTGTAAGGTTTGTGCTGAGAAGTCTGAAGATAATTTAATGGGTTTTTCTTTATAAGTTACCATTTTCTTCTCCCTAGCTGCCCTGAAATTTCTGTCTTTGTCACTGATTTTTGATAACTTTAATACTATGTATCTTAAAGAAAGCCTTTTTAGGTTGAGATAATTTGGTGCTCTGTTGACTTCTTGAATTCCAAGCTCTAGCTCATTCCTCAGATTTGAGAAATTCTCGTCAACTATTTGTCTGAAAATGCTTTGTAGTCTCTGCTCCTTATCTTCATCTTTTATAATGCCCATTATTCTTATGTTTTCTTTTATGATAGTATCAGCTAGTTCTTAAATTTTTCTTTTATTATTTTTTATTCTTCAGTTTCTCTCTTTTTTCTTCTGATTTATTTCTAGATTTCTGTCTTCAATATCACTGATCTTTGCCTCCATTTGTTGACTCTATTTCCCAAGCTTTATATTTCATTTTTCAACTCTTGCAATGTGTTCTTCAGCTCCAAAAGATTTATTTGGTTTCTTTTGAGGATTTCAATCTCCTTGCTTTGATCATCTAGGTGTTCTTTTCAATTCCTGAATTTGTTGAAATAACTAATTTCAGAATTCAGAATTTTATCAGAAGTACTATCCTTAATTCTGTCATTTAAGTTTCATATTTCTATGTTTGTAAGCTTTTTTTTTTCCCCTAGAGATTTTTCTCTTTCTTTCTGAGATGCCTTGTTACATTGGTTGTTCATGGTGTTTAATGGACTATTTCTCTGCCTCGGCATTAATTGTAATGTATTCTGCCCCCCCCCCCCAGAAAGATTTATTATATAAAGATATCTTTTTCGTCTGCAGCAAAAAAGATGCTTTTCTTTTGGTTTCCAGTAGGTGGCATCTAAATCTCTTGGATCCCTGCTTTATATAAAGCCTTAAAAATGCCATTTTATTTTCTGATAGTGATTTAATCACGCTCATTATCCTCAGTTTCAGCCTCTGTCAGTGCTAGCAATAGTTTTGGTAGCATTCAGTGCTCAGATTTCCCTGGGTCTCCACAGCGTTCAGTCTCAGAGGGTATGGAGGGGGTCCTCTGGGTTGGGGGTTGAGGGCTGAGGCTCAGCCTCAGTTTAGCAACCATGGCTGATAAAAATAAACTGTTTTTTTTTTGTTTTTTTTTTGTTTTTTTTGCTGTTCCACTCCTCTGCTTTCTGCCCTGATGACTGTGTTCTGCCTCTGGCCATCCATGGCTAGCTCATGCCTTTCCCAGGCAAGGCTGTTCAGAAAACTCACTGCACTTTCTCCCCTCCCTCTCCGTCTAAAGGTAGCTCTGTTGGCTGGGAGAGGCAGCTTCTTTATTTCTACCATTGGTTCCCTCATTTTCTTTTTTTGTTGTTGTTTTTAACCTTTTTTTTCCCTTTGAAAAAGGAAATTTTCATTCCAGATGGTCTAAGAGACTAAATTATTTTTATTATAAGCTTTCTTCGAATAACTTTTAATGTCTTTATTTAGAAGTCATCTTCTAGTTTCTTTTGTGCTTAACATGTTTTCCACTTATATACAAAACTCAATAAAGTAGATTTTTTTAATGCAGAGTATTTTGAACTAGATAATCTTAGAGATGTCTAATTTAAGTAATTTATTCTCATCATTATTATTGAAAGAATTGCCAATACCTTATCTACAGCTTGGGGGAAAATAACTATTCAAGCCTAAAATTGGGCAATGATATGTTGATTTCTTTGCATTTTATTACTTTGAGAGCCAGTAAATTTAGAGTGTATCAGAAGTACTGTTGCATATCTCAAAATTGATTATACCTAAAAACCTTACTAACTCATTTTGAAATACAAGCTTTTAAAATCTATAATTACAATTTAGTATTAGACCTATAAAATAATAATGTTTTTCATAGAGGTAGTTGTATCTGTCTAATATTTTAAAATTTATTTTATTTAAATGTTTTGCCTTAATGTTTTTTTTATCCAGCTGTTTAAAAAAATATCATAACGTTACTTATATTTTACATAATTTTAAAGACAACAATTGGATTAGTAATTCCTCAAGGAACCAGATGAGTTACTCTTAACAATAAAAATCTCTAACATAATTTTTATTGCTCAAAAAATGTCATTTGTATACACACAAAAAATCATGTATATTTGCCCAACTCAAGTAACAACTCAAGTAACTTTTTTTATACTTGTCTTTTAATTTTATTCTCAATTTTCTGAACATATTGCAATGAGAAATAACAGTAAAAATAAAATCATAACAGTACCCACGTCAGTCCCTAGAAAACATTGTTTTCAAAGGGAAACTTTTTAAAGACTGTTGATGTAGAAATAACAGCAGCTTCTTTTACAGTAGTTGAAATAGTATGAAAATAATTACTGCTTTAAGGCTCTGATGAGTCCTCAAAGGTACATCTGAAAAACAATGCCAGATGGCTCTAGAGGAGATCATTGTAATGAAACTTAGATAGTCACCTTTTCATTGTTCATCCACAAGTAAATACCCATCTGCATTCTTATAAACTCTATGACCTATACCTGATTCATAACCTCAATTTTATTGGTAAGAATCAGCTTTTTTTGGCCAAAGTAAATCCAAAAAAGGCAATTCATGTGTAAATAAGTAAAATTTGGTGCAAACTCTTATCTAAAATTATTTCAATTGTCCTTTTAATTCCTCCCTATCTGTAATATTGAGAATGATCCTTCTTGTTGACCATAGGTAATTATTTAAACATCACAACCCTTATTTTATCGGTTTTCTTCAACTATTTTATTTGATATATTTTTACTAATGTCTCATCATAAGTAAAAATGCTATGATGAGCTCAAATAACAAACTCCAATTTACATTTTAATTCAACTCAAGTAACATTCATATTACACAAAATTATAGTGTACTTGTTACATACAAATGAATGTTCCCTTTTATTTGTGCTGCCACTACAACTCTGTCCATTATTCTCTATTAAGTCAAAATCTGAATGTTTTCTAAATATTGAAATATTGCCCTAAAAGTATGATATAAATTATTTTATCATAGCACTAAAATTATTTCCTTATCAAACAATTTCTGCTTAAAAATGTTCTTTGAACAACAAAGCAAATGTCATTTAATCTGTCTATTTAACAATGATTTAATAATTTTCTACAAGTATAGTTTCTTATTAGTGATATTATTAATTGTTTTTGGAAATAGCTTTTGAAATAGCCATGTAGAGAAATAATAATAACAAATAATACATTCTTAGCATCACTTTTAATTTTATATTTTGTTATATTTCTCTCTTTCATTTAGTAATTTTTCTAAATCTTTATATTGAAAACATTACTTAAAACTATACATAAGATATCTCTTGTAATCCCAAAGATTTCTGAGGAACATAAACAGTTAAGGTAAAAAAAAATCCATCTCTTACTTTCCATCTCTTTTAGACCTTTTATTTTTCTTTATACAATGTGTTATTCAGGCCTGTAGAAAATTCCATATTACCTATTAACATTTCCCTGATTTTTCTGATTTAGTGAGAAATCTCACTACATTAGATTCAAGATATTATTTTACCTGTGCCTTGTTTATAGCATGTTATTTTTTTTAATTTTTAACAACAGTTATTTGTATAGCTAGTTTCTTTTTTTAAGACTCTAAAACATTTAAGCTTATAAATATTTTATTATAATTGTCATAATATTTTGTATTCATTACAAACACAATAAATGACTCCCGAATTATAAAGCAACAAATATGTTTGTAAAACAGTGATTAAAAAGTGAAGAATTGTAAAATATAAAGTATAAGGATAAAAGAGGCAAGATATGGAAAGCCTTTCTAGTTATAGTAAGGAATTTGGACTTTACTCTATTGGGGATAGGAAGCCACTGGAAGTTTGAATAAAAGAGTAACATATAATTTATGTTTTAGAAAATTAATTAATGTGATTTGAGAAATATCCTTTAGTGGGGCAAAAAAATATAAGGAAGTCCATTTAATGGGACAATGTCATAGCCCATATAGAGATGATAATAGTCTATTCTTAGTAGTAATTGTGAATTGTTAAGTAGTAATTAAAATATGGATATTTGGGGAAAAAATACCCATGATCATCTCAAGATACAAAAATATTTGACAAAACACGACACTATTTCTTGATGAAAATACCCAACACACTAAAAGAAACTGTCCCCCCTCTGATAAAAGAGCATTTATGAGAACCCCATGGCTAAGATGTACTTCATGGTGTAAGACTAAAACTGATTCTTTAAGTCAAAAAATATATATATAAGCATGTCCTCTCTGGTAATAGGTTTTTATTTTGTTTTTGTTTGTTTTGCTGTTGAAAATGTTCTGTAATTAGACAGTGGTGATGATTGCACAATTTTGTGAATATACTAAAACATACTAAATTATGTAATTTGAAATGATGACTTCTATAGTATGTAAATTATATTTCAATTAAAAAATATTATTTATAAAAGTTAAAGTTTCTATAGATTTAAGATTTCGACCTGGACAACTGGCAATATGTGTTATTTACCTACTTAAGAGAGACTGACAAACATATTACATTGTTATTGTTGTTTATTTATATATTTATTTTTGTGGACTAAAAAAGTGGCATTCATAGAGTAAACTTTAGGTGTCTATTAATCAAGCTGATCAACAAGCATGTAGATTTGATGTTTCTCTTATTCATACCTTTTAATTGAAATACATACTAAACAATCACTTATAAATCTGCATTTAGTGGCTTCTAGTATATTCACAGTCATGGAACTGTTACTACAACATTATTCCATAATATTTTGCTCCATTTAATAGAAACCCCAAATCCATTAGCGATCACTGTTCATTCTAACTGCCAATTGCAGCCTTTGCCTTCCATTAATCTATCTGTCTCTAGATTTGCTTTTGCTGAATATTTTATATTAATAAAATCATACAATATATGATTTTTATATTTGGATTTTCTCACTTAGCATAATGTTTTTAAAATTTATATATGTTTTATAGGTATTTATTGCTTTTTATGACTGAAATGTATTCTATTATAGATATGCCACATTATTTATCTATTAATCAGTCAATGGACATTGTTTTACTTTTTGGCTATTATAAATAATGCTGTTAAAAACATTTATATGCAAGTTTTTGTATGGACTTACATTTTTAATTCTTCTGGGTATAAACAAGGAACTAGAATTTCTGCACCGTAAGAGAGCTTTATGTTTATCTTTATGAGGATCTGCCTAACTTTTTTCTAAAGCAACTGAAATATTTTATATTTGTACTAGCAATATATGAGAATTTCAATTCCCATGCATTCACTAACACTTGCTATTTTCTGTCTTTTTGATTAGCTAAAATTCAGTGGTTAGAGAAATGTGTACAAAAAATTAAACGAGATTTGGAAATGTACTATGGATACTTGGTTATTATGTCTCTGATAATCAAAAAATATATATATATATACTAGAGATAAAGTAGTGAAAGAATTTGAATAAAAATGCAGTATTAACTATGTCAAATTTTTGTCTAATTAGATGAGAATGTAGAGATTTTTATGATTTTTACAATTAACATAATTCTCTCAGAGGACCAGAGGCAGAATGAAAACAAAATATTAGTCATAGAGTCAAATTTGTTATTTTATAGCTTTACACAATATACTGCTATTTCACCATAAATTTGTCTTTAATTTATTTCTGTATTTAATTTTACTAACCTGATTTTTTTCTTTTACTTTTATACTGTATGACAGAAGAAATTATTTTAGAGCTTGATGGGCATTTTTTTATTAGACATTTTTTAGTAGGTCAATAACCAATACCTTGATTAGTGGCTTCTTTATTGTGATTAAAAGTGGTGACAAAAATATGAACGTGATAGTTATTTGTTTAATTCCAGTTCTTTTAAACTATTTATCACAGGTTCTATTAATAAGTAAAATTTATTTATTTTTTAAATAAATCAAATAAATAATTTTTTTTTCAGGGAGAAAGGATACTTTAACTAGGTAAAAAAAAACAAATAGAACAAATCGTATTGGTATTCTTGAGTCATATTCTTGTCAGTGGCACTGATCTATGTTTCTCTGCACTACCTCTCACTATAGAAGTTAGACACTTGACAGAAATGTTGGACTGTAAAAATAATAAATGGGTAGTAAAATTTCTTCCTTATCTTCAGTATATAATACCTGTGTCAAGTCGAACACTGAAGGGATTGAGTTCCATAAGGCTTGTGAGTAAAATTAAAAGTTGGTTAAAGCTAATAAAATTTAATTTATGTATCATTTTACATAAATTAAAGTATTTCCATACTTTTTCTTCAACAGTCTTTGGGAATGGAATTAATGGGCCAATCATAAACTAATTATCTTATATCTTATTTTAAGTTTATTTTATTTTAAGGAAGAAGATATAGCTTATGCTATTTATTTCCATAGAAAAAAAAATATTACTAGTTTATGAGGTCTTTTGTTATATAGATTTACATATTACTTGAATTGAGAGTTTTTTGTGTTAGTGTTACTTGCCAAATTTAAAGAGGCTGTTTGCTCAGATTTTCAAGAATAATACAAAATAGGGCAAAAATGGTAAAGAATACGGGAGAATCGAGAGCTGCATCTTTATTTCAATGTAACCATGAGCTAATGTGATATTGGAAGCAGTGGTTGGAGGCAAAATTAGCATGATTGGAGAATCATAGGCCTACTCTACCTGGAAATCAAACAGAGCACAACTTTTATATAAAATTCTGGGCCAAGCACAAATAAAAGAGGTCAGCTAGATATGAAAAATTTATTAATAACTACTATAAGCCCTCATTGGCAACATTTTTCTTTATCAAGATCATGGCATAGTGAGATAGCGTATCATAAGACAAAAGGTCACTAACAAATCTTTACAAAAATATTTATAGTCCCTCTAGGTTCAAAATTTAGGAACTATGCAAATAATCTTTGTTAGTTTAGTTTAATATTAGCAATATATGTATTTCTGATAGATTGGATTAACATTTATTACATTTTAATAATTTTTAAAAACTAATATTACGAAATAAGACATAGAAAAATTGTTAAAAATTCATCTGCAAATAAAAGAAACTAAACTGTCTATCACCACATACCAAAATTAACTCAAAATGGATTAAGGACCGGAATATAAGATCTGAAGCAATAAAATGCATAGAAGAAAACATAGGAACGAAACTCAAGCACTTTAGACTGTTTCTAAGAATTCTGGCCAACAAGAAATTTTAAGGCATCTCTGTGTCTAATGCCCTAGAGAATGATAATCTAAAGGTGGAGAAGAATGTATTTAGTTTTGTATATTTTGAGAGATTGAAGCTATTGAAGTTGTAGCAATAAAGCTAAAATGAGCAAATAAGTTGACTTATTCTTAGCATTAGATGAAAGAAACTAATTTAGTATGAATAGACTCAGTAGATTGAAGAGTAATGAAAGAGAAATATTTAGAATACATTTTATCTTTTAAAGTAAGTTAGAATGAGGGTATATTAACTGAGGTCAAAGAAAAGAGAAATTGTCAGCCTTGTCAGCTTTGCTAATTTTGTTGGCAGGCTTTTGCTCCTTGAGAGAAGAGTCATCTGGTGAGGAGATTTATATAGATAGATAGATATAGATAGATAGATATAGATAGATATAGATATAGATATAGATATAGATATAGATAGAGATAGAGATAGAGATAGAGATAGAGATAGAGATAGAGATAGAGATAGATATAGATATAGATATAGATATAGATAGATATAGATATATCTAACTATCTATCTATCTATCTATCTATCTATCTATATAGATAGATAGATAGATATCTAGATAGATAGATAGATAGATAGATAGAGATATATCTATATCTATATAATATTACAATTCTTTAATTTAATACTTTGCTCAGGACTGTGAGGTTATCACTAAGATTATGATTAATAATATTTCTAAAAACCTATGAACATATATATATTGACATATTAAACAATACATTTAGGTAAGACTGAACAAAAAAACTATTATTATTTTTCAAAGATCTGTGTGTGTGTATGTGTGTATTTAAAACACTTGTTTAATCTCTAGTTTTCAGATTCATGAATTGAGTTCTAAAAAGTAAGGAAATTATAATCACGTACAGAAAACTGCAGAGCTGAATATAATTTTATATCTTACTGACGAACCAAGAAAACCACCCTCAAAATCAAAGATAATCAGAATTTACTTAAAGATAATTTCAACATAACTTAGGTGAGGAATAATGCTATAAGTAAACAAATTAATATCAATTAAAGAATGTGTGTGCGTGCATGTGTGTGTGTGCGTGTTTTCTTAAGGTGCACTTTAGGTATAGCAGGATGTAATTGGAAGAATATGAACTTTGGTATAAGAGAGACATATTAGAAAATCTGAATATTAACATTCAGTCTGAATCTCAGATCTTAGTTTTCTAATTAAAATGAAGAATATAAAATTACCTCAAAGTATTATAGTAAAGATAAAGTGAATATAAATTTGTTATTCAATGTATATACAAATGAAATCAAGCAAAATAGTAGAAATAGAAGTAGAATGTGAGCTGAGACATTTATACTTAGTTAATTTTTCCTCAAGATATTTTTGACCCCCAGACTCTCCTTAATATTCTTTTTACATGGATACTAGTCTTGAAGTGAGGTTTGAATCTTCATACTGCCTTAAATACATCTGAAAATAGAATCCATTTTTAAACTATTTATGGTATCTAAAGGTCTAGGAAACAGAAAAGCGAAGATTAGAAGAATTGTATTCTTAAATTTTATGCATTAATACTAAACCTTATCGTATATTTAAATATGAACCTTATAAACTGCTGGAGCCCGCCGGCTGAGATCGAACAGTTCCCAAGATGGGGAGTGAGGATTGAGAAAAGAGAGAAAAAGATAGAGAGAGAGAGACAAAAGATAGAGTCGGGAGGGCTCATAGTGAATACTGTGGCCCCGAGTTTATTTAACACTGCATATTTATACCCTTGACAATGCATGAAAAACAAAACCCACACACCTGTAAACATAACTTCTCCCACCCGTTTTCCACCAAGCCAAACTTCCTCCATCTACACGGAGCCCGCCTGCTCTGCAAACTTCTAGTTTGCAGGCAACTTTAACCCTGTCTGTAGGGCCTCCAGCTGTAGGGCATTCAGCTGTAGGGCATTCGGCAAGAATGGCTCCCAACAATACACTTTGTTCATAGATATAGTAGGAATCAGAAAACCATCACCTAATTTTCTGATTTACCACTAATTTACTTTTTACTAATTTACTATTAAAATATCATTTTCTTTTTTTTTGGCTTTATTACATTAAATATTTTAACATTTATTTATTTAAATGTGTTTCAAGTATACTGTACATTGGTTAAACATCTATGTAGTTCTTAAAACAATCCCCTCTATTGCTCCCTACCTCCCCTGGCCCTCCACCTTGACATTATACTAATGCTAACTGCATTCCCTCTGCCATGCTCCCCATCCCTGTGACCAACTATCAACTACTAATTAAAAAAAAAAAAAAAAATTAACCAAATAAAAAAAGTTTTTACACCCTTAACTCTATTACATTGATAATTTTTTTTCATGGAAATGACCTTGCTTTTCATACACATAGAATCAGTATTCACATAAAGCTTTTAAAAAAATATTCTGCCAGTTTACATATAATTTTATAGTTTATTTTTTTCTTTTATTCAAGGACCTTTAGGATAGATTAATTTACTATACCTCTATATTGCTCCAATAAAGAATAAAGATGATCTAACAGTTACTTTTTTTTTTTTGGAGCTATTTACAGAATAGTTATTTTTAATGGTCTCATTTTAAATCTTTATGGAGGAAGTAGATGTTCTCTTTCTGAGACAGAATTAGAAAAGAGGTCACTAGAGTCTTAAAGTCAAGGGCACAGAAATGCTAAGGACATTGAGCAGCAAAAGCTGGAATGGGATAGAATAGCTGGGCCACCCAGGCAGTCTGAGCTGGTAGAGCTGACTTCTTTTGTATTCTGCTTGTATATGAAGAAACAGATTATAAAGAATTGTGACAGCAGATATTATTCCAGTTTATTTGGCCAAAAAGACATTTTTAGGGGATTTTTTTAGTCTTCAGAAAGAGAACTAGTAAGAAATAAGGCTATAAGTAATCAAATATATATAATAAAGTCAAAGCAGATTCAGAATCAGAAAAGAAAAACGAAACAAAACAAAAACCTTTGCATTGTAAAATTAGAATAAGTTGTTTTATGAATTACTTCAACACACAAATATGGTAAAAAATTTCTGAATATGGGTGCCCGATGTAAGCTTTTGAAGTTCCATATCCTGGACTAAGTTGTTAACTAAAGTGAGAGGAGATTGGAGGAGTTGAGGAATCTGGAGTGAGACTACAAATTCTAGGTGTGAGAGGACAACTCGCTTATAGGTGTAACTGGAAATGGGGCTAAAAGCAAAGGAATTCTCTTATATTCTCAAATATCTTCAAAATGCACCCTTTTGTCTTTTTATCTCTAATAGACTGCTTTATCTGAAATTCCCTGGAGTAGAGGCTTTTTATTCTTCCCCATCCTATAAAAGCTGTAACATTTTATAAACATCTTTATTGCCAATTACCGTTTTCATGTAGTTATTTGTCCCATTTCATGTAGAGTTGTCTATAGTCAGAGTGCATTATATCTTACGGTATTCTCTCTTCACTATAATTATATCATGATACCCTATTTATTTTGCAATCACATCTTCATTGAGAATTTTGACAATGTACACCTTGTTATTAAATGTCCCAACATTATTTTACATGACTTTAATGCTCATATTAGTGGCCAATCAAAGTATTAGTTTTGAAGTTGCTTTATCTCAGTGATTCTCCAATTATCATATTCATTGCCAAAGCCAGATTCAGAAATTTATTATTCTAAGAAATATTATAACAAGATTGACTAATATCCATGGAAACCACCTTGAATCTAATTGCTTAATTTTGTTCAGAATTTTTGCAATTAGGTTCATGAGCAATATTGTTCTATAGTTTTCTAGTAATTTTTGTTCTAGTTTTGCTGTATGCACAGTGATAGCTACATGAGTGAGTTTGTATATATGTGTGTCTAAGAATTTATGTAGAATTAATACTTTTTAAAATTAAATTTATTGTGAGGACATTGGTTAATAAAGTTATATAGATTTCAAGTGTACAATTCAATAATCTGTCATATGTATATTGCATTATATGTCCACCACCCAAAGTCAAATCTCTTTCTGTAACTATATATTTGACCTCCTTTACCCTTATCTACCTCCTCCATCCCCCCGCTTTCCCTCTGGTAGCCACCATACTGTTGTCTGTGTCTGTGAGTTTTTGTCTTGCTCATTTGTTGCTTTCAGTTTTATAACCATATGTAAATGAAATCATATGGTTCTCAACATTTTCTGTCTGACTTATTTTGCTTAGCATGATAATCTCAAGATATATCTATGTTGTCACAAATAGCAGTATTTCATCTTTCCTTTTGGCTAAGTAATATTCCTTTGTAAACACATGCCATATTTTCTTTATCCAATCATTTATCAAAAGATATTGGTTGTTTTCGTATCTTGGCCACTGTGAATAATGCTTCAGTAAACATCGGGGTACCTATATCTTTATGAATAAATGTTTTCATTTTTTTTAGTAGACACCCAGAAGAGGAATTGTTGTGACATAGAGTAATGTATTCTTAAATTTTGAGGAATATTCATATTGTTTTATATAGCAGCAGTACAATTTACATTCCCACCAGCAGTGTACAAGGATTTCCTTTGCTACACATTCTTTCCACCACTTATTTCTTGTCTTGCTGATAATAGCCATTCTTACAGGTATGAGTTAGCATTTCATTGTGGTTTTGATTTGCATTTTCCTAATAGTGAAGTTAAACATTTTTTCATATGTCTGTTGGCCATTTGTATGTCTCTCGGGAAAAGTGTCTGTTCAGGTCCTCTGCCCTTTTTAAATTGTATTGTTTTTGTTGTTGTTGTTGAGTTATATGAGTTCTTTACATATTTTGGATATTAGTCCCTTATTAGAGGCATTGTTTGCAAATATCTTCTCCCATTCAGTTAGTTTTCTCCTTGTTTCTTTGATGGTTTCTTTTGCTGTGCAGAAGCTTTTTTAGTTTGATATAGTCATATTTATTTTTGCTTTTATTTATATTTCCTTTGAGGTCAAATTCATAAAATCTTCTCTAAAACCAAGTTTTGTGAGTTTATTACCTGTTTTCTATGCGATTTATTTTATCAGGTCTTATATTTAGGTCTTTAATCCATTTCAAGTTAATTTTGGTGTATGGTGACAGATAACAATCTAGTTTTATTCTTTTGCATATGGCTTTTCAATTTTCTCAGCACTATTTATTGAAGAAGCTTTCTTTTTTCCATCATATTGTTTTGGCTCCTTTGTTGAAATTATTTGCCCGTATATGTGGCGGTTTATTTCTAGACTCTCAATTCTGTTCCATTGTTCTGTATGTCTGTTTTTCTGCCAATACTCTGTCATTTTCATTATTGTCACTTTGTAGTATAATTTAAATCAGGTAGTGTGATCCATACAATTTTTTTTTTCCCTCGGGATTGTTTTGGCTATTGGGGCTCTTTTGTGATTCTATACAAATCTGACAAATTTTTGTTCTATTTCTTTAAAAAGTGCCATTGGGTTTTGATGAGGCTTGTACTACATCTATATATTGCTTTAAGAAATATGTCCATTTCAACTATACTGATTCTTTCAATCCATAAACTTGAAATATCTTTTTATTTTTTGCTTCTTTTTAAATTTATTTTTTGATAAATTTATTCTTAGGTATTTTATTGTTTTTGTTTTAATTTCAAAAAAAAGTTTTCTTTTCATTTCTTTTTCTTTTCATTGTTAGCACATAGGAACACAATGGATTTTTATAAATTGATTTTGTGTTCTGCAACTTTACTGTATTTTTTTTTATTATTTCTAAGAAGTGTGTGTGTGTGTGTGTGTGTGTGTGTGTGTGTGTGTGTGTGTGTGTGATTTTTCGAGTTTTCTATATAGGAAATTATGCCATCTGCAAAAAATGACAATTTGACTTCTTCATTCCCAATTTGGATATCTTTTATTTCTTTCTCTTGTCGGATTGCTCTTGCTAGGACTTCCAATACTATTTTGAATAAGAGTGGTGAGAGCAGGAATCTGTTTTAAATATTCGGTAGAATTCAGTAGTGAAGCCATGTAGGTCTGACATTTTCTGTATGAAAACAATTTTATATACAAGTTAAATGCATTTTACAGATATGAGACTACTCAATCTATCTTCTTTTACATGGAATTTAATATTTTGTGTCATCCAAGAAATTAGACCATTTAATCTAATTTGTTGAAATTACTGGCAAACAATTATACATAATATTTTTCTTTTTCTTTTAATATCCTCAGAGCTAGCATTAAGGCTATTTCCCTCATTACAGATACTGAAAACGTATGTGTTCTTGGTTTGTTTTCTTCTTTCTTCCTTTTTTTTCTTTTACTTTGTGTGTAATTTTCTCTTCTTTTTCTATTTTTTCATATAACTGAGGTAGTTGATTTGATATCTTTTTAAATATGCATTTAGTGTTAAATATTTTTGTTGCACACTACACATTTTAATGTTGTATTTTTATTTTGTTTTAACAACTTCTGAATTCCTTTCATCCATGAATTATTTGCAAATATATTATTTTGTTACCAGATATTTAGATATTTTTATTATTTTTTTGCCATGATTTTGAATTTAATTTTATTATGGTCAATGAAAATATTTTATAATACTTGACTAATTTAAAGTTGATTGAAATTAGTTTTGTGAAACAAAATATGTCTTGTTTGGTAAATATTTCATGTGTAATGGAAAAATATGTATAGTTGGCTGTTGGATGAACTGTTTTATAAATATCAGTCATATAAGTTGATTGAAAATGTTGTTCAAGACTGCATCCTTACCAATTTTTCTGTTTGTCATATTAATTATTCAGACAGGAATATTGAAATATTTAACTACATTTGTGAATTTTTCTATTTGAAGTACTACTAGTTTTTGCTTTGTGTATTTTAACTCTATTAATATGTGCATACATATTATGAATTGTTATGTGTTCATCAAGAAAGTACTCCATTATCATTATAATATTAATTTTCTTATTACTCATTATTTTTTGCTCTGAAATCTATTTTTTCTAATGCAAATATAGCCGCTCTATCTTTACTTTGATTAATGTTAACATTATATGTCATTTTTCATTATTATACATTTAGACTGTGATTTCTTATATTTAAATATAGTTGGATTTTGCTTTTTTGGTTCAACCTGAAAACTTCTGGCATTTAATGTAGTTCTAACATTAAATATTTTGTTTTTTATTCCATGTATTCTTTATTTTTTCATATTTTTTCTAACTTTTGCATTGATTTATTATACTTTACAGTTCAATTGAACTTTCTGTTGTTAGTTACAATTGTGTTTTGTTGTTTTAGTAGTTGATTTTGGTTGATAGCATACAACTCTTACTACTGTTTATTGTAAGCATTGTGCAAGAATCTTAAAGTAGTATTTATTTAATCATCTTTTCTAGCTTTTGTGCTTTTGTTCTCATATGTTTTACTTTTACTTATGTTTTAAAACTTAAATTTCTTACTTTGGAGAGATTTTATTTAGATAAAAAAAAATCTAAAGTGTTACATATTCTTCTTCCTCCTTTCTCCTACTTTTTTTCCTTCTCCTTCTATATATTACTTGAAATATAAAAATCATAGTGTCTGAATACACACAGAAGGACAAATAAAAAAGATGTATAACTTTAGCTCTGATTGGCTCTGAGGTATTCAGAAATGAGTGATGGTCTCTGTTATATTGTTTTATCCAAGCTCTAGAAACAGAAAAAGTAATTGACTTATTGTTTCTCTTGTGAGATCCCCAACTGTTTTAGGGTTTAGAAAAAAAACTTCATGATTTATCCAAAATATTAATGCCTTTGGTGGAAAATTTAATTTAATTTTACTATGTATTCTTAATTTATCTTTATTTTTTTATTTTATTTCTACTGTAGTTACCATCACTTTTGGGTATTGTGTTTATTTCCCTAGTAGTACAATGATTTATTATCATTACTTAATAAATCCATAAGAAACTGCATTTCCTTAAGAGGAAAAGACATGTCTTACCTAATTTTCATGTAAAATTTTAGCTTTTGTTATTATTTAAGAACTTTTAAACATATTTTTTTATAGATTGTGTTAATCATGTACACAGCTATACACAAAAATGTATACAGAATAATGACAGCATAAGTGAAATAAATATATTTGAGAAAACCTCAACCTTTTAAAATTTAGAGCCCTAGTTTATTAAATTGGTTATCTACTTAAAGTTATTAGTATTTATTATTAGTATGAGTTATGTTCTATATCTTCTAGGATAATAATGGTTCAGCATTTTTAAGAGAGTTCCACTAGTATTTTCATAATGAACTTCCGAGTTGCTGGTATCTATTCTGCATCCACAAACATTGACAGCTACCTTTACTGTAACCTGTCAAACAGTAATTTCAAGTTGTTTTAATATATATATTTTTTAAAAAGTACAGGTCATAATTGATTAAATGCAGTTTCATAATTCAAACATGTTTTATTGACTATCTAATCTGCACCAGCCTATGTGAGAATGATAGGGCAATGAGCAAAAAATATATAGTTTCTATCCTAATGAACTTGCCATTGGGGGGGAAATTTTTTCATTTTGTTCATCTTTGTATTTCTAATACTTAGCATATTGTGTCACACTGGTTCATCATAGGATCAAGACTTACTAGAATTTACAGGAAACTTTGGGTTGCACTGAATTTCAAGATGAGAGTCATCCCTGAAATCATCTGCATGGTTCTAAAAAAAATTATAAACAAGGGTTAATAATTAAAATATTCTCTGATAATATTATCTAATATTTTTCTAATAAATTATAACTATGCTATTAATATAAACATTTATAATGTGTTGCTTGATGTAAAGATAACATTGTGGATTAAGAAGATAATGTAGATTTTTAAAAAATGTAGCATGCTTGTAAACAAAATAATCACACATTTTTGCAGTCTCAATTAAACTAAGACTTATTATCAATGAAATACCAGTAATATTTTTTTCTGTATTTGAAAGCATGTAAAGCAGTTTACCTGTTATTATTATGTGAACATAAAAAAATTAAATTTGTTCTGTAGTTAAAAAAGCAATAACTAAAATTAATAGAAAAGTATTTTTTCTATTATTTTCAATATGTAATTATACCATTGATAAATTTTTCCATGTATATCTAGCTTTATTTGTAGTTCAGAGAATGAATAGTATAATATAATTATGTATATAGAAGAAAAAAGTTACTGTCTGATCTCCCATAAAATTTATATAATATTCTATAAACAAAATTATATTTTTTTCATTGATTTTCCTGAACACTCTTTAGGGTCATTCTTTATTTTTATTCCGTGGAGGCAATTTGACCACTGGTTTCCCAATTACATAGACAAATACTTAATCTTCACATTATACTGTTTCTGTACCAATGAGGCTTTGCTTAACTAATTTATCTAGACTTTGATAGGCTGTAAAACTTGAAACACATGGAGACATATGCATACCTAAACAAGGAAAGAAAGATCTGCTGCCTGACTTAGAGACATGGCTATTCTCTTAAATGGCCCTGTGGTATTTTTTATACATTCTGTGAAAATAAACCATTAACAAAAGATAAAACATAAACAGGAAAAGAATCCTTTAACATAAGTATTGCATCGAAAATACAATGGGCTTAAACTGCTGTAAACGTAACTTTTTTATTTTCTGTAATTTGTCTTGGTTTCTGAATTTATTCCGAGCTCTCATGTGCCTGTTGGCAGTACATATCACTATTAGTAAACCTCTTATTTCCTCAGATGTTTCAAATTTAAACTAACAATTTAGAATTTTTCCTATATCTGAATGAAATTCTCCATTTGGTATTTCCAGGGTGACTGGAAGCTTGGCTGTTCTGCCCTTAATGTATTGCTCAGCCAAGACTCTTCTACTCCTTCTACACCATGCCAATGTGGGAAACTTTTGGGGCAAACATTTCTCAGAGTAACAGTTGGGAAATTCACATCACTTTCAAATTACTAATTGTGTTCAGATGTTTAATGTCCCCACACTTTTTAATCAACTTGGTATAGGTGTATAGACAAAGTAAACACTTAGAAATTTTTTCTTGCATCTAACTTTGGCTCCCTTCCTCTAGCAAAAAGGGTCAGAATCCAGGATGGAGGAAAAGAGAAGTGTTTACTTAAGCAAAATGGAACAAGGAAAGAAAACTGAATTATCTAAGACATTTTACCAAAATCTTTGTCTTATACCTGGATTAAAGTTTCAAGAATGTCTTTTTTTTTTTAGTGGAAAACTCATTTTAACAGAAATTACAGCCTTATGTGTTACGTTTCAGAGGAGAGCCATTGGTTTAAAAAGCCATGTGGATAAAGATATGGGAAACTAGTCACTAATATTTCACAATTTTATTTTTATGATAATTAAAAAAGAGTTTAATTGATTCACAAGATTTGGGTTTATTAAAGTTTGCTCTTTCAGAAGACTATGGAAGTGAAAATTCCTAGTGGTTAAATTTCTAGATATATAATTGTTGGTGCAACATTTTAGGTAGGAAAACTGAGCCCAGTTCAAAACATCTTCAGATCCCAGGATCTGAAAAGCAATGTCAGTTAATCAGCCTGTGATTTAAGCTGGCATACTTGGAGCTACTTATTGGATACAATGGGATCAAAATCAATGTCTTTCCTTGACTTTGTAGCTCTTTGAAAACTTGACATCTTCTACTTTTATAGTCTTTTTTCAAAGGCCATTGTACTGTGCCTGGGAATTGTCTGGCATTTTGGTACCTTAAAGAATATGGTCATTCCCCTCCTCACTGTATTAAAACACTCTTTGCTTCTGCATTTTCTAATAGAGTTACAATAAATTATAACATCTGATTCAAATCTGTTTTATCTCAACTCCAATAGACTCATTCCATAAATATAGAGACCCAGAGGAATCAATGGCTATGTTTTGAATGTTTTAGGTTGAGAACAATGCAAATTGATTTTATTTAATATAAGGAACACATAGGTAGGGGTCTTTATATTTGTCTGAATCTTTTATCAACTTCCACTTTCCATCTTCAAACAAAAGTAATTAAAGTCTTTCCAAACTCTTTTATATTTTACGGATTAGCATGAATTTTAATTTGTCCATTTTTGCTGGATTCTAGAAATTTATGATGCCTGAGGAGAGAATGGCATGAATAAGAAACAGCAGAAAGTTCATAAATTAAGTGAATGCTTATCTAAAATTGAACATGTCTATGGTCAGCTACAATCATTTAAATTTGAAAATTCTATCCTAATAATGTACAGTTGGAGATTTAGCCAGTCATGAACATGACAGCAAGCTTCTTAAAGGGTCACAATTTAAACATGTAATTAACATTTTTGTCTACTTTTATATTTATTTTATTCCATTGTTTCCCCCACACACACTCTAAGCCATCTGTTTATCTGTATTAGAAGCCAAGAGGCTAAAGAAGCTTTTCTTTATCACAGCCCCTAAATGGCATAACATTGCAGAATTGCAAGTATTTCATATATCAGAAAGTTATAATCTAAGAAACAATGAAATAACTAGAGAACATAAAAAGCTTGAGAAATAATATCTAAAGAATTTTTTTTTTTTTAATTTCTAAGAAACAAGGTACAGATAAGTGCTCTCATGGCTTGAATAACCTAGTCATTCAAAAGTGACAGTGGGATGCTTCCCATATAGTGAAATGTGATCTTGGGTTTTTAGTAAATAATCTAATCTTTAAAAGAAGGAAGGTATAACCAGCCATATCTTATTAAGATTTAAAGTATCTTTTCCAAATTTTCAAGCCATAGAGGTATAACTGCTAATGTGAAAAATATATGACATGAATGTAAGATATTATAGTTTTTACATAGAAATATGCTCAGGACTATAACTTTGAATTCTTACAAGCAGAGACCCATATGACATAAAACTGGGCCAATGAGGTAACACACACTTGGCTTAGATAAAAGATCAGTGTGTCACACACTAGCTTTCATGGAAAGATGCTCTCCCAGCAGAACAGATGGCATGCCACAACTCAGCTTTCTGTGATTCTGTTTCACAGATTTTTTTTTTAACTCAGTCTGGCTATGTATGTATATCTGTGCACACATGTTTAATCTGTATATTTAGAGGGCAAAGACATCATAACACCATCCGTGTGGCTCTTAGATGGCCTACTTGTATACCAATGACAACACTCTGGTCTGCTAAGATTTATTTTTTAACTAATGTTAGATAAACCATTTTACATGACTTGACCTTCTCCTCCAAAGCTTGTTATTTCTTGTATTTCATTACCTAACCTATTACATATTGGGTAAATTTGCTTTTCCTTAGTAACAAACTCATTTACTTATTGGAACACATGAAAATTTTCATTAAATCTTTTCAAAAATTACTGTGGTTTCTACATCAACTCAACGCATGTGCCATTTTCTGATGGGCTTATTAAACTAGTTAACTTTATAAAAATAATTCAATAAAAATAAAATCTTCAACTCACGTGGTTTGGTAAAGATGCATGTAGCAATTGAAGGCTTTCACTTAAAGACTACTTCCTGTCATTACGTGCAACTGTAAGTTAAAAAGTAAAAATATTTTACTTACAAAATTTCTTTATTTCATCTTTCTATGGTACCATCAGATTTTATAAGATGAATGCTATGTTGGATTTAATAATTATCATTTTCTAAATAGATATTATATTTTAGTTTCTGTATGATAGTGCCCTTAGTTCAGATAAATGCAATGAATATGATCAAGATCACAATCTCTAAGCTATAAACTTGAATTGGTTAGTGAAATTTGAATTGAATTGGTTTGCGAAAGTAAAATATTTTGAATTTCTTATATTTAATTGTATCAACATAAAATTGAGTTGTAGAGCAATGTAAACGCATTGTGAAAACGCATTGTGAAAAATAGATCAAGCATTTTTTTTGTTATAACTTTAATTTCTTGAGTACAATTATCCCCCAAAGCATAAAAAGTTTGTACTTATTTTGAGAGATTTTAATATTTGTTGCATAGTTTCTTACATACAATGTGGATCACTTTGTTGTTGAAATAGCATTTTGGCTGGTCTAGTACCCTAAGAAATAATTTACTTGAACGCAGAAGGCATAGTTTCTCCTTCTCAAACATACCTACAAATATTAAAAAAAAAAAACTATCAGATAGCATAATATTATTATTGCTACAGTTAATTTTTTTTCCTGTCACTATCTATAACAGATACAAATTGATCCTTCTCACCTTTTTCTGTTTTCATTTCTTGACTAAGTTGCAGTTACTATATACACTCTATTTAAAGCTAGGAAAATAATTCTTATTATCATTGCTATAAAACCAGATTTTAAAAGGAGTTGATTTGTCATCTGCAAACAAACTCAAGTTCTCAAAAAATATATGGCTGAATCCACTATACAGTATTTCAGTTACTGCAGAAAAAAAGACTTGGTCGAAAAGATCTATTTATTTAGACTCAGGCATTTTATATTGATTTAGAATGTATATAATCTCTCTAAATAATATATTTAAAAAACTCACAATTTAATGTGAATAAAGTTTTAGTTTAAGATATTGTAGTACGGTGCAGATTAATTTACTATAATTGAGATTAATATAGGACAATAGAAATGGTAGAATTGATTATAAAACACTCAGCAGAGCAGTAAAATATATCATGTAACTATAAAGATAAAGAGGAAACATGCAAAGGCTGCATAGATTTGAGGAGATAAACATGCAACACAGACTTGTTGGAGAAATTAAAGATGTAGAGAGTTCCATTAAAAGCAACCATACCCATTCTGTGCCTATTGTGGTACCCTTAGCTCTATGTTTCCTGGCAACAAGGTCTTTTGAGACTCCTGTTGGGGACAAATCTGGTATTAAGCAATCTTCAGTGTCTAATAATCTGGCTCTGTTTCTAGTGGTTTAGCAAAAAAAAAAAAAAAAAGCAAAAACTAAAACCAAAACCAAAACAACAATTAAAAACATTTACTTGCCAAAAAAGCTAGAAATGGAAAAATGTATTTTTTTCTCCCTGTTGCTGCTTGTTACATAAAATAAGTAAATATTTTTGAAAGATGAAAGACACATGTGTGTGTGTGTGTGTGTGTGTGTGTGTGTAATTAAAGTAAATATTATATTGAAAGCTATACATTATGAATACTTTTTTTATAAATGGTTAGTAAACTTAGCACTTCAATGCTATAGTAATTAAACATGTACTTTAATGAACAGGGGCAATACATTCTGAGACAGTGTTAGTTTTCAAAGACTTTCATACAACATTTAATAAATGTTTGGTGAACAAGCACATTAACAATATATATTTTTTTACCTTAGATTTGCACAAAGAACCTAAAGTGAATTTTTACTAATCAATTTTCAAAAAAAATTGCTTTTGTATTATGCCTTGAATTTGCATGAAGGTTTATGACAACATTTAGCCATAAGTGTTTGTAGTAATGATAATTTTAAGATCATTGATCACATTAATGTAAAACGACCTGTTTACAAAGGCTCACCAGAGCTCCTTCTCACTCTTCAGTACCAGGAAAGTTGTGCTCTTTCTAATAAAATTGATGGATATTATAACATTTTATACTTTATCATTATTTTGGCTACTAAGAAGCTAACAAAAAAAAATCAGTGGCTTATCTCTATGATATAGTCCTTAACATATGCATGTTTAACAAATCTACTATATGGCTTAAATTAATTTTTTTTATCTTTGGTATCTCTCTATTTAATTTTTCTTATGTTTATATTTGTAATGTATTTTGTATGTGTATTGCTAGAAGCTGTCTCACATCTTTTACTAGAATAATGCACGATATAAATAAAAAATAAATACATAAATAAATATAAATCATATATAATATTAAACACAGTATTAATAAATATTGAATTGAATAGAATAAATAAACTGGTATCTAGAATTATTTATGATATCTTAAAGGATAAACTTTATTCATTGGAGACTTTAATAATGAGTAGAGCTTTAAAACAAGAAATATTGAAACCAAGTTCACTCAAGAGATTTTTTTTAACCAACCACACCATTTATACACACACACACACACACACACACACACACACACACAGAGATTGTGTTTTTCTAAATTCTGTTTACAGTCATTCAAGTATATAACTGAAGATAAAAGCTAAATATTTTAGGAAATAAATGTAATTTACAAAACAACTAGAGATTCAAATTTTGATCACTCAATGTTATCATTTTAATATATTGTTGAATTTAGTCTGCTAGTATTGTATAGAGGATTTTTATGTCTATATTCATCAAGAATATTGACCTGTAATTTTCTTTTCTTGTGGCATTATTATCTAGTTTCAGTATTGGGGTACTGCTAGCTTGGTAAAATGAGTTTGAGAGTGTTCCTTTTCTATTTTTTTAGAAGAATTTGAGGATTGATATCACTTTTACTTTAAATGTTTTGTCATATTCTCTAGTGAAACTGTCTGGTTATAAAATTTTGTTTCCTGGGAGAATTTTGATTAACAATTCAACCTCCTTAGTACTAATTGGTCTGTTTGGATTTTCTATTTTTTCATAATTTTGTCTTGATAAACTGTATGTTTCTAGAAATTTATCCATTTCTTCTAGGTTATCCAATTTGTTGGCATATAATTTTTCATGGTAGTGTTTCATGATCCTTTGTATCTCTGTTGTTTCAGTTGTAAGATGTCTCTTTTATTTCTGATTTTACTCATTGGAGTACTCTTTCTACCCCACCCCAACCTCCTTTTTTTTGTTTTTGTTTTGGTTTTGGTTTTTTGATGAGTCTAGGTCAAGTTTTCTCAATATTGTTTATCTTTTTCAAGAACCAGTTCTTAATTTTGTTGATTCTTTCTATTGTCTTTTTAGTCTGTTTTATTTCTGATCTGATCTTTGTTATATCCTTTTCTCTACTAACTGCAGGCTTAATTTTTATTATTTTCCTGGTTTCTGAACATGTAAAGTTAAATTGTTTATTTAAGATTTTCTTGTTTCTTGAGGTAGGCTTTTATCATTATAAACTTTCCTCTGAAAACTGCTTTAGCTATATTTCATTAGTTTTGATATATCATATTTTCATTGTCATTTGCTTCAAGTTATTTTTAAAAATTTATTTTTTGACTCATTGGATTCTCACCAGCATAAAATTTAAATGACACATATTCATTAAACTTTTAGTTTTCTTCTTGTGATTGATTTTTAGTTTCATACCATTGTGAATGGAAATTTGCTTAATTTGATTTTGATCTTCTTAGATGTATTAACATTTGTTGTTCCTAATATATAATCTATTCTTAAAAATGTTTCATGTGCCATTGAGAAGAATGTATAATTTCTTATTTTTGTATAGAATTTCTGTATATATCTGTCAAATTCATCATAACTAATGTGTTAAGTTCAATAGCTCCTTATTCATTTTCTATTTTGATCTATCAATTGATGTAAGTGGAGTAATAAAGTAATCTACTATTTTTGTATTGCTTTCTATTTTTGTCTTTAGGTATATTAATATATGCTTCACATATTTAGATGTTCATATGTTGGGTGCATAAATATTTACAAATGTTATATTCTCTTAGTAGATCAACTTCTTTATGATTTATGTAATGACCTTCTTTGTGTCTGATTAAAGTGTTTGTTTTAAAGTTTGTTTGATATAAATATAGCCACCCTAGTTTTCTTTTGGTTTCCATTTGCATGGATAATGTTTTTTATTCTCTCACCTTTAGTCTCTGGGTGTCCTACATCTGAAGTAAGTCTCTTTAGCCAATATAGAGATGCAACTTGTTTTTTCTTTCATCTATTCAGCCACAAGTTTTTTGATTGGAGAATTTATTCCTTTTACATTTAAAGTAATTATAGATAAGTATGTATTTATTCTTTTCTTTTCTTTTCTTTTCTGTTTCTTTTTTCTTCTCTCATACTGTTTCTTTGTGATTTGATGATTTTCTATAGCGGAACACTTTGATTTATTTCTTTGTATTTTTTGTGTGTTTATGATAGGTTTGTTTTGGTTTGTGGTTACCATGAGGCTTACATAAAAGAACATATATTTTTAACAATCTATTTTAGTTGATAAGAGCTTAACGTTGATCACATTCTGAAGCTTAACATTTTTACTCTGTCTCTCACATTTTGTTATAATTTGTTTATAATTGATGTTATAATTTACATCGTTTTATATTTCTTAACAGAATTATTATTGTTATAGTTATTTTTGCTACTTTTTTTTTTTAAAAAATGATTAATTTACAACCTTTACAACATTAGATTATTTTAAAAATTACTATATATTTATCTTTAACAGTTAGATTTATACTCATACATTTTCCTGCTACAAATTAGTGCCTTTTATTTCACTCTAACTGGTCCCTTTAACATATAAGATTGGTCTAATGGTGATAAATTTCTTTAGATTTTGCTTGCTGGAAAACTTTCCTTTAATTCTGAATGATAACTTTGTAGAATAGACTCTTTTGGTTGATATTTAGGTATTTATGTACTCTGACTACATTGTGCTACTCTTTTCATGCCTACAATATTTCCGCTAAAAAATATGCATATAGTCTTATGGAGATTTTCTTGTATATAACAAGTTGTTTTTTTCTCTTGCTGTTTTTAACATTTTCTCTTTGTCTTTAGCTTTTGACATTTCAATTATGATGTGTCATGGTGTGAGTCTCTTTGAGTTTTTCTTTATTGGAATCCTCTGGGTTTCCTGGATCTAGATGACAGTTTCCTTTCACAGGTTAGGAAACTTTTAGCCATTATTTTTTTAAAAATAATTTTCTGCCTTTTTCTCTCTTCTCCTCTGGCACCTTAATAATGCAAATGTTGGTTGGTTTGATGTCCCATAAATCTCTTAAGCTATATTCACTTTTTAATTTTATTTTTTTTTAATTTTTGCTGATCTGATTAGATGAGTTCCACTGACCCATCTTTGAGTTCACTATTCTTTCTTCTGCTAAATCTAACTACTGTCAAATCAGTCTGGTGTATTGCATTCTTCAGATTTATGACTTCAATTTGATACTTTGTTATATTTCTTACCTCATTTAAGTTCTCATTGTGTTCATCCATTCTTCTCCTAAGCTCAGTGAGTTCTTTCTGACAATTAAAAAAAAAAATTTTATCAGGTAAATCATTTATCTGCATTTAATTAAGGACTGGTGTATAAGACAAACAGAACTCAAAGATGGTGTCTATCTGCCTCTATCCCTAGAGAGATCCTCAGTAGTTCCTTAGATGTGTGTCAAACCAGAAATCTAACCCTCAGCCTAAAGTTCAAGGATAAGCAAGTAGTTTTTCACCAAACTACTGAGGATATATTTCAGTCTGCTATTTGTGTTATTCTCTGGGAGTTGTAGGTGGCCGAGAATTGTCCATTTGTTATAGTCTCATGGGACCCAGGAATACAATGTCTCACTGATCATCAAAGCCAGGTGATCAAGGTTTATACCCTGGGTGTTAGTCACACACACACACACACACACACACACACACACACACACACACACACAAAACAGGAGTACCAGATATAAAAATCATGGCACATGACACATTTAAAAGCTCCTCATCAGGAGTAACTAGCACTCTTAAGCTTAGCAGAGGAAGAGCACAAAAATAGTGTCCACCATCTGAGCTCTCTAAAAAGGTTATAGTTTGTCGCGACCCGCGCAACAAAAGCCGTTCAGGGTAGAGGTGGCATGGGATGAAAGAATTACAGACACGGGGTTGGGAGGACTGGCACAAAGCACCAGCAATTATATTGTAAAACAACATTCTTATATAGTTTTAGCAAGAAGAGCTATGTTTTCACAGGTGCGCTGATAGATCTCTGGCAGCCAGAAATATCTCAAGGCCGCTTCTCAAGCAAGGGCTGCCAGGGTACATCTTGCTTTCCCAGGCTAATCATGCAATATAAAATAAACAGTAAAAGCAGAAGCAGGCTTTGCCAGTGCTTCCGTTCATCTTAAAGCAGAAGCAGGCTTTGCCAGTGCTTCTGTTCATCTTCAGGCCATGCCTGTCTGACGTTTGTTCCCAACAATAGTTGGCTTTTCAATATTTGGTTGACTCAAAGCTTACTCTTAAGTTCCACAGTTATATAGATAAGCTAATAGGGCTTTTACATAGAAAGACTGGTTTCCTCAGACTTTTGCTGTCTTCTATATGTGATAGCAAGTTAGTTACTATTTCTCTATTGGTTGCAGTCCTATAGGGCCCATGTGTGTTTGCTCTGATGGCTACCAGAGTCAGGTGATACAGAGGTATTTCTAGGCAGCAGTTGCAAAAATTAAGGTGCTTGATGATGGAATAAGCTGCATTCTGGAAGATACCAGTGAGCTGGAGTGAGGCAGAGAGAGAACATAAAATTATTTCCACCTGCCTTTGTTCTCTGAGAACCCCACTGTAGGTTCCTATGTGTGTGCCAGACCAAAAACTTGCCTCTTAGACCAAAAGTCGAGGACAAGCCAATAAGCCTTTTTTATGGAAAGACTAGAGGTATCTTTCAGTTTGCTGTCTGCACACTGTTCTTGTTTTAGTAGCTGGCCAGGAACTATCTCTTTTATTGCAACTGAGCCATGGAACCTAATTGCAAACCCTGCTGGCCACCAGAACTAGGCAATCAAGAAATGTCCCCTGGGTGGTCATTGGACTAAAAAAATCTGAGGTGCCAGACAAATGTAATACCTCCATTTTGGGAGACCCTGGTGCTCTAGAATGTGGCAGAAGGATAGTGTAAACGTGGCACCTGCAAAGAGAGGTGGGGAAAGCCTATGCTTTAAGAAAAATAACACCTACCACTGGACTGAGGTAGACAGAGATTGAAAAGATAGTACCCAGCAGTCTCTGTTTCTGAAGAATACCCTAGCAGACCTTTAGATGTGTATTAAAATAGAGGCCTGCCCTTAGGCTGACACTTTAAAGTAAGCAAATAAGCCTCTTTCACAGAATATCTGGGTCCTTTTCAAAAAGCTGCTTCTGCACTGCTACCTGTGTGTATGATCCCTTTGAGATCCGTTTCTCACTTCGTTATAGCCCAGTGAGTCTCATGATGCAAGCCCCATTTGCTTTCAAACATAGATATTTTAGGAGTTCATCTTCTAGGAATGGATCTTAAAAGTCAAACTGCTGTGGTGTTCAATCACTTCACTCCTATGGGAGAGGATCCATGTTTTGAGTTCCTTGACGATCATGGGTCACTGCACTGAGGCTGGGGTTAATGGCAATATTGTGTCTCCACCTTTCTAACTCATTTCAAGTGAGTCTTTTCTTGTTTGGCCAATGTGTAGGTGTTACTCAGATGCTCCCCCGCCCCCTCAGGGAAAATTGTTTCATACATAACAGTAGTTCTGGTGAGTTCCCAACTATGACTTTCTCATATTAGTCTCAAAGTCTAGGATTCCATGATCAACACCAAGTCTGCAAGTCTATTTGTAACATATAAAATCACACATTACATTGGACTTTGATTGTCTATTTATTTTTTCAACCCCAGAATGAGACAGCAGAAATCTTTATTTGATTTCCAGTATTCAGAGACAAATAGAATAATAGTGCTTAAGAAACATATTATTTATGCTTTGATTATTCATCAAAGTACCTTGAATGATTTGTTAATTACATGTTAATACACATGTATTGGTTGTCAGACAACTTATTTAATACATTGCACAGTCTGAGGATAAAGAAATTTTTTTTTTCTATCGGATTCAATATAACGTTAAGAGTTTTATATAATACAGGGAAAAGGAAAAAAGATGTATTAGTCAGAAAGAATTTTTATATGCATATTTTCATATTTTTTCTTTAGAATAAAAAAGGGCAAAATGAAAGCTGTAAAAACTGAAAGTGTTTACATTTTAAATATATATTAAATCAGAGATAGTGCCATACTGAGTAGCATGACCTGAGTTAGAAAAATGAGTTTGATTTAACAAATTTTTCTTGCTAAGTAAAATGAAATTAGGCCATTAATTATACTGTCTGATTGGGCATAAGATAATATAAGTCAGAAAAAAAAAAAAGGGAAAATATGTCCGTGAGAACTTCATTTTTTTCTTAACAGAATTGTGGGTGCATTATTGGGAATGTGAGTAATGGCTAACATAAAGGGTCTGAAACTAGTTAGGGACTAATGCAGTGGTAGTGTTCATATCCATTCTCTTTGGAAAATTCTCTGAAAAAATACCTAAGTTCTCTAATTTTTTTTCAGACCAACTTTAGTGGATACTCAATAGATACTGATCTTTGACCAAAAGAATGATTTCCACTGTACTCTATTATCAGGCACATTCCTCTGTATCCTCTTTATGTTGTACCACAAATCTTTCTAGTTCTATTTATGCAAGGGAAATATTTTTCCAAGGATTAAAACATAAAGGTGAAAATTATCTTAATTATCCTTTCACAACATTTTTATTTTCTTCTGCTTGAAAAGCTTTTGCCCAAACACCTGTGCCTCTCACTTCTTTCTGACTTGTGCATACATCTCACTTTCTAAAACAGACTTCTTTTTATATGAAAGGGCATTCTTCCATTACCAATACTTTCTGTTCTTTTACTCTTATTTGTTCTTATTCATGCAGTTATTTCCCATTTGACATAGGCACATTTCCTATTTATGTTATTTGCTCCATTTGGCGATGAGCTTCATAAGAACCAAATGTTTGTCTTTTTTGATTCATGTTGGTACTGCTATACTAATTTGCTGTCTGGCTTTTGTTGAATAAATAAATGAATTTTTTTCTTCTCTGTTCAGAGAAAACATTTGCTAAAGGGTTCCTTGTATTAAGCTTGAGGTAAATTTGTCCAGTACTATTTGTATTTTATTAGAATTCCTGAATGAATATTGATATTAACAAATGCTTTAATGCCTAAAGAAGACACTGAAATTATAGAATTTCAGGAAGTAGAGTAAACAAAATTTTGAATATTTTTGGCACTAACCAAAATTCAACATTTTTTTTTTGTCCGTACACAAAATGATAGCCTGAGTATCCATTACTAAAAACTGGAAAATTTGACATACAATTATTATTCTTAATAGAAAGGCAAAAATACAGAAAATATAAAACTAAAAGATGCAGTAAAAAAGTCAAGTGAAATACTTATATGTATATGAATTATTAGTGCACTTATCAGCAAATAAAGGTAAAACACATTTCTTTAGATAATATAAATATTATTATATTTTAAGGTTTTCATTAAGGCAGGTTTTGTTTTTTTAACCAGAAATATCAGATATATCCTACTTTGTCACTCATTGCATATGCAGTATTGAGAAGCTATGAAAATTTCAGAACTTTAAGTTAACCAACCTAAAGTACATTTGGTATTACTTTAGAAATTTGCCAAAGTGTGAAATATAAGCAAGCAAATATTTTTAAAAATTATTTTTTGTGCTATTGGCTTTACAAGGAGTCAAATGTAAATTCAATGAAGAACCTGATTAACAACTACTTTGCATCAAAAGAACTTGCTGTCTGTTTATGTATGTAGATGGAAAAATTCAAGAAATCATTAATTAATGTATTAATATCCTACTAGCTCTGTTTCTAAATGGCTTCTATCACTAATAAAAAATGCCCTGTCATAACCCGTACTCTTTTAATAGACAAAATATTTTGAATTGCTTGTATATAGGAAATAAGCTTCCTTAAATAATGGGCAGATTATCTTTACTAGAAAATATATAACTTGTTACTAAACTATCTCTCCTAATATTAAAAAATTAGTAGCACAAGAAAAAAAGTAGGCTCTCTGCTACAACTATACTTTATACTATGCCTTTTAAATTACTGGTGTCTATTAATTTTTAACATTGTAATAGAAGTTAAGGTTTACTGGTTAGCCTAGGAAAAAATACTTTTTTATATAAATGGTTTGAAATTAGAAGTAAATTAACCATCTATATAGGATGAAACCTATTGAAAAGGCATTTATGTCATCTGACATCATTCTATCTTTACAAATAAAAATGTGGAATAAATAATTTATGTTTAGAATCTACATACAATGATAGTTCAAGAGAAAAGTGTGGATATGTGTTTCAGTTTAGTTCCCATAAATATTAAACTAAATCATTACTTTTATTTATGTGTGTATATGTTATATATACATAATTTTATATATAATATATGACTACAAACTTAGCAGCTTACAACACTAACCATTCATTTTATATATATACACATTAATATTATATATAAAATATGCATCTCATATATACATATATATGTATACACACACACACACACAAACACAGAATCAAAATATAAAGATGTCTGCCTTTCTGCATTCTATGGTTCTTATCTATCATCTATCTGTCAATCTATATATCTATCTCTATCTATACAAACATACACTCACACACAAACATACACCTCACACACATATTATGTGTATGTAACTGAGTACGTAAAATATCATCATAAAACTCAGACTGTCTAAATGGGTTAAATTAATTTTATACACTAGCAAAACATGGGAATTATTTTATGTACCATAACACAAAGTTTCAGTTACAATAAACTCATAATCATAGTCTTTTCAGTAAAAAATAATCTCACTTATGTGTGTAAATATTATAATAGACAGAGTAATAGCCACCTAAATAAGTACATGTCCTAAGTCCTGGCCTATTATATTAATATATAAAAATAACTATTATTTTAGGCCACAATGTTTGTGATGATTTGTTACAGCATCGATAAGAAACTAATGTGTGTGTATATATGTGCACACATGTGCTCACATGCACATACACACACACACACACACACACACTACCAGTATTACACACAGGATGATGTGAATTTGACGTTGCCCCAGTGGCATGGAGGTCCTTAGTTCTTCCCTGTTGATGCAGTAAGAATTAAAGGTCAGCAAGATTTATAAAATGTAAGATTTATAGAAAGTATATTTTTAGAAGGAGACAAGCCATGCTAAGGAAGTCTACAGCCCTGTGGAATCTGGAAGGTGAGAAGACAAAAGATAGAGTAGAGTCCAAGGAAGAAGTGGGTTTTCAGTGAAGAGGTACGACAGCACAGAAGTGGGAATGTCTGTTTATATTTGAGCCATGATAGGAGAGTACAGGGGCAGTACTAGATGATCCTCATGTGAGGTTACCTTGACTGGCAATTGGCTGCTATATAACACTTTGCATAATGCTCATGTGCTTACCTAGAATGTAGTCTGTTAAAATTAGATTCATGTACTTCTGGGCACATCCATGATATTATAATGATAATATAATGAGGCTGAGGTTATGGGTAGGTGAAGACAGTACTTTATGTGCATGTGTTTGTGACTGGTTTAAACCAGCAGTTTTATGAACATAGTGCCTTAAGATTTGGGGTAATTACAAACCATAAAATAGATGTTTCTGGGAGGTTTTTAAGGGAGATTTCTATGGGTATAGAGCTGTCCTCTGCTCCTTTCACTCATTCCTGCCTAACTGCCTAACATTAGTAAATTTATCTTCAAATAATGAAAATTCAGTTAAGCAAGGGAATAAAGATTTCCAAGAGAAAGAGAATGTCTATATTTTAAACAGTTAATGATTAAAAAGATTATTTTTAAAAGCTTTCTGATGAGGTGACAGTTAAGTTGTTACCTAAATGAAGTGAAAGATTAAACTTTAAGTATATCTGGGATAAGAATATTTCAGGCAGTGGTACTAGAGATGGGAATTCCCTTGGGGAGTTTCAAGAATATGTAGGAGCCAATAAACCTAGAGCAGACTATACAAGAAACAGAGTGGTAGAGAATCTGAGAGGTTCTCAAATTACCTGTGGTTAAAAACTGTTTATTTGAAGTTTTTTTTAAACAAAATTTTATCAGAAGCTGATACTTTTTGTAAAATACTATTAAATGATTTGCTAAAAACACAAATTTACAGTAAATGTAGTCTACAAAATGCAACCCAAATTTTGATAGTATAGTCAACATAAAAATAAATTTCAACAAATATAAGCATAATGAACATAACATAGAGAAAAAAAGTTATAAAAACTATATTATATTTATGAAAATGATATGATCAGAAAACAGTTTGTGGATCACAAACACATTTTGAATAGCTCTGATGTCTATGAACAATTTAAAGGCCCTTGGTTTTTGCTTAGACTGAAAGTCATTGTAAGGTTAAAATGAAGATGTTTTTCAATATACATTTTATAAGTATTATTTTGACTACTCTGTAAGAAATAGATTTTGGTAGGTAGATATAAAGGCAGGTAAACCAGTTTGGAAGTTATCAAAATAATCCAAAGAAGGAATGAAGGCAGCAGTAACCAAAATGGTGGTCAAAGAGGCAAGAAATGTTGAAATTATGAACAAATTTTGAAGACAGAGCTAACCGAATTTACAGATGAACTTTATAAAACATAAAATGTTGAGTAAAATCAAAGATGAATAAAAAATGTGTAAGATGAGTATATTGAAAAAAGAATTTGTGAGATGAAGTATCATTTCTTGAGGAAAACTAGAAAAGGAGCAGATTTGATGTTTAAATGTGGACAGTCAGGAGTTTATTTTCAACCTGTTATATAATATTGGGCTTTTGGAGTTGTGCAACAAATCACTAAACACTATGAGGATCAGAACACCAACGATTCATTATCTCACAATTTTTATATGTCACATATCTGGGCTTGACCTAACAGAATTCTTTCATTTGGGTCTCTCAAGCCTGAAATCAAGATGTCTCGCATTCTGTGGTTTGCATCTCTTAAAAGTTTATTCAAGCTGTTGGCAGGATTCCTTTCCTTGAAGCTATGGGCTTCAAGTTTTGCTTTTTTGTTGGCTGTTAATCTGAGGTTATTCTCAGCTCCTAAAATCTACATGCTGTTCTATGCCAGGTGGTCCTCTCCATAAAATATCAGTTACTTGTTCAAGGCAAGTAAAAGAATCCCTCTAGTCAGCTACCAAATAATGCTACATGAAGTAACAATGATGGAGTGACTACCCTATCATTTTGATAATATAACATAATCAAAGGGTTAACTATACCATCATGTTCATAAGTCCCTACACAGTCAAGGGGAGAGGATTATTCAGGACACATAAACTAGAAAGTGAGAATCTTGGGGACCATACACGAATTCTGCATACCACAGGTACTTATTTGGTATTTGAATGAAAACATCAACTAAACTGTTAACTATAGAGTTCTGGAATTCAGAGAAGATATCTGTGTTGGAGATACACATTTGAGCATTATGTTGGCTATTTTACATTTAATGCCTTCTCCTTTCATCCATATTCTTATCTTTGGTGTTTTGCTCTGTGCCACAGGAGACTGACATTTATAGACACTTTTTGGGCTCTTTTACTCTCAGACTTTAGGCTTACTTTGTCCAATGGAAAACAGAAGCTTTTAGAATGCCAGAGACTTGGAAATTTATCTGACATTGGCTTGCAGTCTGTTGGCTGCCGGAGCCCGCCGGCTAAGATTGAACAGTTCCTGAGAGGGGGAGTGAGGATTGAGAAAAGAAAGAAAAGAGAGAGACAGAGAGAGAGACAAAGAGATAGAGTCGGGAGGGCTAACAGTAAATACTAAGCACAGCATATTTATACTGTTGGAAATGCATGGGAAGCAAAATCCACAGATATTCTAACAATTGCTGACATTTACATAAGTTCTCTCAAAACCTCTTTCATCCCGTTCTCTGTCTCCCATTCCCTGGGGCAAGGATCCTTCAACTCTTTACATTAAGCCAAACTTCCTCCTTCTGCATAGAGCCCACCTGCCCTGCAAACTTCTAGCTTGCAGGCAACTTTAACTCTGTCTCAAGACAGGCAGCAGAAATGGCTCCCAACAGTTGACAAAGCTTTTTTGAGGCTTCTCTACTTCTGTGGTTCTAGTTACCCAGTGATCTGATGACATTTTTTCCCCCCATTTTTTCCTCCACCTAGTGTTAGTAACAACTCTTCATTCTTGCTAGATCCCAGCATGCCTTCCTATTTTCTGTTTGTTTGCTTAATCATTTGGTAAATAGTCCTCTTGCTATCCCTTTAAATCTTTTGTCTTCTCCCACTAATACCCATACTAGCACAGGTATCAACAGCAAAAGAAAAATAACTTTCTGAAATAATTTAATTTACCAATAAAAGAAATAGCATAGTCCTTAAGTAAGCATATTTTTAGATAGCTGAGGTCAGTGTAGTCAAGTTAAATTAAAGCTTCTTACCATGTAGAAGTATTTTCCAAAAGTCTTTATTATAGTTCAGTTAAAAGGTTGTATTATAACTGTGACATGAAATATATATACTCAAAAAGCAGTTGAAGGACAGGGAAGCCTTGCTATGAAAGCCTTAAAAAAAGAGAAAAAAAAAAAGCTTCAGAACAGTAAACCATCTAAATCTTTATCACAATACTGGTTAGAGGGTATTGGATGATCCTAAAAGGCCACAAGAAGACTCAACCATGGAGGAATGGCAAAAGAGGAAGCGACAGTAACAGTATGCAAAGGACATGTTTTCTTGACCAGCTCTAAAGAATGGCATTATGTAAAAATTCATTTGGATTTAGAGGCTGCTCTCAACAATACCTAAATACCTTGAATAAAATCCCTTTGAGTTGCTGTTTTTAGTATCAACATGACAATATCTATCAACATTATAATTCATAATTAATAAATTAAGTTTTTAATTTATCTAAGATAAATATTCCCCAAATGGTATAAGAACATTCTCAGCCTCTTGAGAAGAAAGCTTAATGACATTGACTGAGCAGTTATAGTGTGTTTGACCGGTGTAGTTTGGCTTGGTGGTTAATTATAACAGATTTGTCACTCAAATTCCAAAGCTCTGTACAAATACAATATATTGTTTGAGATCTGTGAGCCTGTATTTTTTGATATGCAAAATAAATATATTACCTCAGTATTGTGTTATAAAGAATGTGTAAGGTAATTCATGTCAAATTGTTACGGACCACACCCGGACAAGATGACCTCAGAGCCGAATTAGAATCAAAAAGAAAATTTTATTACGAATTCGAATCCAGACTCAAGCCTCCACTGCCGCAGCAGCGAGAACAAGAGGCCCGATCCTTTAGCATGGGGTTCCTTATATTAGGTTTATGGCAGGCTAACTTGGCGCGCGCGGGACAGGTTGCAGTTCCTTATTGGCTAACCATATGGCTTGACCTTTAAGCAAGCAAATAGGTCTGGGCAGAGAATTCCGGCCCTTGGTCAGAGGGGATTGCAGTCTACCTTGCTGGGGGAATTTAAAATTTTCCATTCCACCATCTTAGATTTTACATTGCCATCTTAAATACATAAGTTCTCATGACCCATTACAAAATGTCAGGCACATTATGGACATTAAACAAATCTCATATTCATTTTTTTTTTTAATTTAAATCATAATAAAGATAACTAAATGATGATACAAAAAAATGTTTTAGATATTTTGGATGATTGCCTCTGGCAATAAGTTTTATAAATTATAAAATATCAGTAATAAAGATTTTTATGAAAATTACGATTTTGTTTAAAAGGGATAGTAGAAACATTCATTTGCCTTAGTTCAGCACAGTGATATTAAAAAATAAAAATCATGCTTGATTTAAATTTATATGTAAAATGAATTTTTTTAATCCATGACATTTCAGACTTTAGGAATAACTGAATTTAATTTATTTTTCCTCAGTTGGTGAACAGCATTTATAGGAGCATGGATCAGAATAGAAATCACATGACTCATGACAGCAACTGAACACATGTATCATGAATGTCATTAAATTTACCAGGCTTCTAAAAGGTACACAATTAGCTCCAAACCTTTTTTCAGACCATAAATAACTAGAATAAACTTCTAAAAATGTAATAACATATTTTATAATGCAGAGTTAGAGTCTACTGCAAATTCTGCAGGGTTTCCTCTAACTATACTAAGTTCTAGTTTTAGAAAAATTACAAATTTAAAAAGTACTAGTGTACAAATGTACTAACTATAAAAAAATTAGTGTTATTGAACACAGAAGGTGCTGTACCATAGTAAATAAAGCTATTTCTTTCCTTAACCCACATATCCTGTACCATTTAGCAAACCAATACAACAGGAAGATATAAAAATATATTCATTATTTCTAAGAGCTAGAAGTTAAAAAACTTAAAATTATCACAAGTGTTTTTCCAGACTCATATTCTAAATGTTATCATAAGACCTGCATATATATATATACACACATAGAATGCTTTTATTATTTAATTATTGTATACTATACTGGGATAAGCTAAACATTTAAGCGAGTAATTTATTAATTTGTTTAACTATATGATAGTTGCCTCATACAATGATTCCAAATGTTTTTGGAAAAAAGCATTATTTCGATAATTCCATATGAACTATTGGAAATTTTTCTGTGATCATACTATACCCTTAAAATATGTAAACTATATTGAAACTATTCTGTAACTGCAGCTATAACATGTTTGCTTAAAATAAAGGGCATAAAGAGATTTAAAGTTTATTTTTTAAATCATAATTATATGGAAATACATGATATTTTTGAAATGGCTTTTTTATTTCTATTTTAAATTATTTAAAATTATTTTTTGAGTATCACTTGAAAAAACATACTTCATTATACATTGGGCCACCTTATGTTATTTTTAGGTCTTATTGAAAATAGTTAAATATTCACTTAATTCAATCATAATACCATCTCTTTTATTATCAGTTTATTATTATGACAAATTTTAAATGTCTATCTCTTGACTAACTCATTTGAAATATTATAAAAATACTAAATGCTTAAGATATCTTCACTAACATACTTAAATAAGAATTTTATTTTCTTAATTATTCAGTCTCTCCTTGCTTACAAAATCATTCCTAATTAAGGGAATTATTTTGCTTTAGAAATAAAGATTCTATAAATAGAATGTATTGTAAAAATTTGGCTTTTATTTTAAAACCAACTTTAGAGATTCAGAAGCTTTGGGTCATATAAATGTTAACACTAATGTCTTGTCTTCTACTGCATGAACTCCTGCTAGGCAAAAAACTAATCTGTTACATGGATTCATTGTACTGTCTTGGAATATTTTCATTTAAAGCATAAGATTTAGATTGGAAGGTGTATATCTGTCCTCTTCTCCCTCTCTGCACATAAACTATGTACCTGCCATCTCTACTCTCATATATTCCTTATACATAAAACGTATGGAGCATAGTCACTAGAAAATATATTCTCTCTCTCTGGTTGTCTTTATAATTTATAATCTAAGAGTTCCTCTAGTTAATTTTTGTTAATGATTATCAATACATAATAATCTTTGTGTTTCATTTCCTAAAATCATTAAAATATTAGACCACTATCTATACTGATATCTGGGAGATTGTTAATTTTATGTATACTTTAGTATCCTTAAACTTTCTTTAGAAACTCTTTGTTTTATGAAGCTAGGCAATTGCATGGAATAACTTTATTTTACATTTTAGTCTCCAAGAATATTTAAGAATCCAGGTATCAGCTAGAATTTTCTTCTTTTGTGTCAACAATTTCTGTGTCAAGTAAGTCAAATACTGCAAGTTTTTTTTTTTGTCATTACACTGGATTTTTAAATCCTAACAAAGGCATGCTCTCACCTGTAAGTTTTTCACTTGAAGTGCCATAAGTGAGGAATAAGAGAGCCCTAAGTGTAACGTAAGTTCAATTTCTGCCACTTTACACTGGACTTCCATGGGAATACTCTATTTGTACTTTTCCCCATAAAAACTTATTAGAAAGAGGTAGCTTAGAGTAGCTATTTCATCCTAGGGAAAACGGAAAGAATCTATGGCAACTATGTTGCATTATCTTTCTTCTGGTCTCAAGAACTTGTTTTTTCTCTTTTTTCCAATGGCTGTAACAAACCTATATCTTGATCTTTCTGATGAAACTGTCATCTGGCATTGTTTTCAGGGCTTCTGGATTTTAAACTTGATTCATTGTTGAGACTGGCTTCTAGCCATAAAATTAGAGATCCTAGAGCTTAATAGTGAGGGGAGCTGAGAACATACAGAGATATAATCCTTAACAATCTACATTTCAGATTTGAAAATTTTTACTTTCTCATTTCATAAATATTTAAAATAAAATACTCTTAAAATCTTTTATAGAATACACTTTACATTTATGTCATTCTAATGAGAAATGTGTCCTAAAATAGTAATATAGAAATTGTTTAGATATATAAAATATACAAATAGCCTTGGGTTTCTGAAGATGTTTATTTTATGAAATGAAAGAATGATGACCAGATAATAATGTTTTATTTTTCTTTTTATTACAAGTGGCATCATTAGCATTTGGAATTAATAAGAGAGTGACATAATGCATCATTTAATAGAGGGTGTTTTAAAGTATAAGAGCTCAGTCACACTTTTAATAAAAAACAAATTCATACCGAGAGTAAATTAAATCACCAGTTGTATAAATTATTTTCATAATAAATTAAATCATATTTATTTATTAATCTAACCCCAAGTAAATGTGCTTTCTCCCACCATACACACCCAGAGTTATAATATCTATGGTACTTATTTGTAAATTTTCTCCAAAATAATTGAAAACTATCATTTCTATTGTCAACAATGGTGTGAATATAAAAATTGAATAATAAATTTTATTACATTTTACAAAAATAAAATGCCTTTGTTTTTATAAAAGTATTATTTTTGAAGGAGAAAAATTACATTTAAATGTTTGCATCTTGATTTTAGGAAAATTTTTAGTAAATAGCAAAAAACTCTGAAATATTACATAAAATTAAATTGTATACTAAATAATTCAAGATTTATTAATGTGGATAAATTTTCAATAATAACATCATTAATACATTAATATTTCCATAAGTATTTCTTGATGATTCATATATTGAACTTTTCTAGTGATATTTGCAATGCAGTGCAGAGTATAAAATATTTATTTTCTCAAATTAAAAATGTACTGAACCATTGGTCAATCATTGCTCAGGCTTTTAGTAAATATTGTAAGTTAATCATAGATATTATCATTATCATCCCATCACTAAATAAATTATATAGAAACAAAATTTCTGTAAAATATCCATAAACAAAAAAGGAGTCTGGGTAAATAACAACAAAAGAAAATTAAAAGAAGGAAAGTCCAAAAGCTGTAACTAATAGAAAAGGTAAAAAGGGAAAAACATAAATTACTTGTTGAAAATTTATCATTGTAAATGGTAAATACTATTGTAATAGCTATGAGTGGTGTCAGATGGGTACTGGAATTACCAGAGTGATCACTTCATAGGATATATAAATATCAAATCACTGTGTTGTACACCTGAAAATAATATAATATTGCATGTCAATTTTATACAATTTTGAAAAAAAAAGGTATGGACTCTCTTAAAGAGCTGAAGTCACCAATCATTATTGAAAATTGATGACTCATGGGCTAAAACAAGGGATTTGTGTAAAATCTAAATGTAAAATAATTACAATGCCAAATTTTTTCCTTCCATCTCTGAAGTTACAAAAATGAAACTCCCCATTTTCCTCAAGAAAACTTGAAGCAGATCACTATTGAGATAAATCCAGAGAGACTCTTGAATGAGGAAGCCAGACACAGCAGAGATAAAGTATAGGGATTGGAAGACTACATAAAAAATGCATGCCAAAGAGCCAAATTTTCAATTTATTGCCTCTATTTGACTGCTGTGTATTGACATTCAGATATATGCTGCTCTGACAAATGGAGGAAGCCTAAAATCTGAAAGTCCCCAATAAAAAGCTCTGACATGTATGTTAGTGTGAAAAGAGGAAAGATTGTTGTGAACCAGACTACCACAAAGCAGACCAGTTACAAACTACTGGCCATGCTTTAATTTTCAATATAAATGAAAATCTGAGGACCACTGTCATGAAATCCTACACTAAAAAATATAAAACCAAATGCTAGAGCAAACCCAGAAAAGGATGACAGAAATGAGAATGTAAAAAAGGGAAATGGAACCATATTCTAATGTCCTCAATTAACAAGGGCATGTCAAAAATTGGCAACATAAAAGAAAAATAAAAGAGGATGATAAAAATAGATAAAAGAAGCTTTCTTAAACAAGGGCACTTGGAAAAAAAGGTCAAAAGATATGATCTGTAAATGTCACTGGGGAACAGTGAGGTCACCTAACATATCAAAAGAATATATATATATTTAAAGTCCTCCACCTCAGAAGGGTGTTGGGAAAGTTGTACCTACAGTGATTAGAATCTTTTGCAGATGATTTATTTCTGGATTAAAAAAAAAAAAAAAGTTTACAAAGTGACTTATAAATTAAAACTCTCCAACATTGCACTAATTTGTAAGAACTAACTATAACAAATAATTATCAGATAAGAGTACATCTAAAGCAAAATAATTGAGAAAGAAGTAAAGTAAAATAATTAACATCTATTTACATTTTGCACTCATGCTTTATGTTCTGTTTAGGATTGCCCAATAGCTTGTCATGCAGGACATTTTTTTTTTCCTTACATTTTTTTCAATTTAAATTCTTCTCTAAGAATTAATTGCCCTGAGTTCAAGATTACAACCATTAGTTGTGAAGGCGTATGTGACAGCACTTCCTAGTATCAGCAAATCAATTGTTATTAAATCTAATAGTCTCTAATGTGTCCTACTATTGTCTGATAATATTATCAGCATTTACCCAGGGACCAAGCAGGTATTGTCTAATAATTACAAATAACTGGGAGAAGAGGAACTTATAAGTTTAACAACTTAAGTTATTTTTGTAAATGATTCAGAACTCAAATGTTTGTAATTTATGACAATGTTTTTCAATGAGGCACAGTACTACATAATTATATATTTTGAGTTTCTATATACCTCATTCAATCTGCATTTATTTCCATTGAAATAAAATACTACCTACAACACATCCACACTTCTAGATAAAATAAATTTCAAAGCCTTTTATACACTTTTTGTTTTTTCTTGTCACCATTGGAGTGATATGAAATCTGGCATTGCTCCAGTGTCATGGGGGAGTAGGAGGAGAATAGATAGTGGATGGTGGCATTGTGTGTATTGTCCCTTGGTTCTTCCCCACCAATGCAGCAAAGTACAGGTTGGCAAGACTGAGAAAACTAATATTTATTTAAAGTACATTTTAGAAGGAGATGAATAGCATTAAGGAAGGCTGCAGCCTTATGGAATTTAGGAGGTAAAGAGATAAGATAGTATGCCCCAAAGGGAGAAGTGGATTTCTAACCAGGAGTGCTGTAATAATACAAAAACAAAAAAAATCTGTTTACATTTGGGCAGTGATAGAAGGGCCTAGATGATCTCTATGTAGGTCACCTTGACTGACAGTTGGCTGCTATATAATTCTTTGCCTACAGAACATGTGCTTAACCAAAATTCAGTCAGTTATAATTAGATTCATGAACTTCTAGACATAGTCATAATATTATAATGATAATTTAATGAGGCTGAAGTTACGGGCAGTACTTTATGCACATGCGTTTGTAGTTGGTTTACCCAGCAACTTTTATGGCCTTTGTGCTCTAAGATTTGAGATAATGTATAACCCTGAAAGGGAGATATTTCTGGGAGGTGTTTAAGGAAAGTCTTCAAGGGAAGTTTCTATGGTTACAGAGCTAGGCCTCGGCTCATGCCTGACTACCTAACATTCTGGATTGCATAGAATTCCAGGACAACTGTATTAATTTAAATGCTGATAAATCTTTTGTTAAGAACAGAGCTGCAAAGATATATGTTTGTTTTGTTTGTATTTTATTTTGGGGTGTGTGTGTGTGTGTGTGTGTGTGTGCGTGCGCGCGCGCGCGCGCATGTTTGAGTGTCTAAAACAAAAGACTTCTTTCCATTGGTATCAATTACTTAGGATAATGGGAAGCTTTGCCATTAGAGCCTTTTTCTTCTGAGGAGATATATGGCAAAGATCTATTTTAGCTGCCTCTGGGTATACTGTTTAGCATATATACAGACTTAATTTTAACCAATGAATCAGAACAGTGTTTGTACAAAGCACTTGAAATATTCTTTAAATATGAAGTGCTGAACAAAATAAAAAATAATGATAAAACCAAAATCTGTTTAGTAAAACTATTCTGGTTTAAGTGCATATACCTCAGGACTATTAAGTAAAAATGCCAGCAAATACAAAAAAAAAAAAACAGTTATCTGACTTAAGTGCAAGATGATCATCTAATGTATAAGTCTTTTATAAACTTTGCATTTTACATGTGGTGCTTTTTTTTGAAAAAATGAAGTAAAACAAGTCAACTTGATTTAAAGTACAATAGAAATTTTATTTCATCAAAATTATTTTGATTAAATATTTTCTTTTTAATTACTATATTTGCTAAGTCAACCAATATTTTTAAGTGTGACTATAATTTATCTTTTTTTATTTCTCTAATTTCACTTCTGTATATTTGAGAGCTAAAAGACCTTCATACTGAAGGCTAATTGGCTGACGATGGCTTTTGTTCTCAGAGGAGTGTAGGATTCATCTTAATATCAATCCTTAGGTTAAATTAATAGAAGACTGTAGGTGGCATCTTAAGCATTACAAATTTATCACTATTTTATTTATTTTAAGAAAAGTGATGTTTACTTTCTAGTAATCACAAGCAGCCTATAAAAATGAATCTATATTTTGATTTATATAAAATATAGGTATTATATCTTATGTTTTATTTTATTCCTATACACAACTAGTTCATTCAAATTTAGAAAATGGCTTTAAACACAAACTGTAGTTATTTGCTTTTAAATTTTCAGTGTTAAATTTTTTAAGTTGGGTTAATAAGCCTTAAAAATTAAATAATGCAAATTTATTTTCATGTACCTATATATATATACACATATATATGCCAATATATGTATATATATATAGTATATATATGTGTATGTCTTTATATATATTTATATGTATATATATATGTGTGTGTGTATATATATATATACCAATATATGTGTATATATATATATATATAGTTTTTTTGTTTAAATAATATATATAGGTTTTTGTTTATTTGAATAATAAATGTTAATGAGGATTATTTAAAAGTGTACCATGGATAATTTTGAGGGATTATTTAATATTGATGTGGATAATTTAAAATTGTACTGTGGATAAATTTTGGTAATAGTTTATCAGAAATGAAAACTCTACCTTTCTTCCAACAGGGGATTATGAAATAAAAAAGTCAAGAAGCTTGGATAAAAAGATGAACAGCAGTGTGTATCCTGAAACCCCTTCTATAGATCAAAGGCTAATATATAGGTTGAAAGAAATAGCAAGGTCATAGGATCTTTGCCTAACTTTCTATTCGGGTTTCTAAAGAGAACTCGATCAGGGGAAAATAAGCAATATAGTCTGGTTACATCAAAGGAATGGGATAAGATTATTGTACTCTTCTAGAGAAGTTGAGAAACTGGCTGCATGTTGACAGTAGACCTTAGTAAAGGGTATCGGTATAGAAGTAACTGTGTATTGGACTTTGCATCTTCATCTGAGACAAGGATAGACTTTAGATACCAACACATCTCCTATAGACATGGAGAGTCCTGCTGCAGCCACCAGAAGAAAATATCAGAGGCAAATTTAGAGCCTCTCTCTTCTGATGCCATTAGAATCATTTCAGTTGTATTATATCCTGACAACATCTGGAAAGGAAAGGAACTAGTAGAGACTAATATAAAAGAGACAATTTGAAATTAAAGAAGAAAATATTCTCTAAAAAGACCATTTAAACAAATTATTAAATTGGTCTGAATTAACCAGACTGTCCTAAATGCACCTCTCAATTCTGTCCGTGTTTCATGAGACAGATCATACCAACAATTAGAAATTTTTACACGTCTGAATATAGTATGCAAATCCAATTGCAATATAAAAATTCCTACAGAAAAGGGACTAGTCAGTTTTGCTTGCTTAATAAAAACAAGAATCAGTTGTTAATTTAATATATATTATTTGTTCCCATGTAGATTTTGTTTATTTATATATAACATTTCAAATGTCCTTATGACAAAGTAATGTAATGAGTTATTTTTAATTATCTACCTGTATTTTTATTATCTAAAAATTATACTTTTAAAAATTACAAATATTTTGAAGTTAAAATAAAACATAAATAAGCACATGTAAAGGATAGGAATAATATACCTTTGTAAGATTTTAAATTTAGAATTCTGAAACTTAGTTTAAAATTTAGCAGAATACCTATTGGAAATGAATGCATAAACGAAATGTAGTATATAAATGAAATGGAATATTATCCAGTCTTAAAACAAAGAGACATTCTGACACATGCTACAACATAAATGAACCCTGTGAGGACATATGCTAAGTGAAATAAGCTAAAAGACAAATATTGTGAGTGATATACCTAGGGTACCCAAATTCATAGAGACAAAAAGCAGAATGGTACTTGCCAGGCACTGAGGGGAGAAGGTTGTGGGACATTTATTTTTTAGTGGGTACATAGTTTCAGTTTGGGAAGATGAAAACAATTCTGAAGATGGATGATGGTTATAGTTGCACAACCAATTTGAATGCACTTAATGTCACTGAACTGTATACTTTAAAATGGTTAAATGGTAAGTTACCTGTTAGATATATTTTACTTTAATAAAGAAAAGGGGTTAAAAAAACAAACTAAGATTTTTTAATTTTTATTTTTCAATTAGAGTTGATATTCAATATTATTTTATATTAGTTTCAGGTGTACAACGTAGTTGTTAGACATTTATATAATTTATAAACTGATTCACCTGATTAGTACCCACATAAGTTATTGCAATATTATTGATTCTATACCCTATGCTATACTTCATGTCATGGGGTTGTGAAATACAGCATAGGATGTGAAGTATAGAATAGGGTGTAGAGTCAATTTGTATTTCTTAATTCTTTTACCTTTTTAACCCAGCCCCCAACGTCTCCTTCATCTGACAATCACCAGTTTGGCGTTTGTATATAAGTAATTTTCATTTTGTTTGTTTTGTTTCTAAGATGACACATATAAGTGAAATCATATATTTGTCCTTCTAACTTATTTCACTTAGTATTATGACCTCTATAACCACCCATGTCATCGCAAATGGTAAGATCTGATTTTTTTTAATGGCTGAGTAATATTCCATTGTATATATGTACCACTTCTTATTTATCTAATTGACTATTGACATGAATTTAAGATTATTTCCATATCTTGGAGATTGTGAATAGTGCTGCTGTGAACATAGGGATACATGGATGTTTGCAAATTAGTGTTTTAGTTTTCTTTGTATAAATACCAAGAATGGAAATGCTGGGTCATAAAGTAATTCTATTTTTAATTTTTTTTGAGGAATTTCCAAAATGCTTTTCATAGTGGCTGTAACAATTTGCAATCCCACCAATTGCTTGAAGATTCTTTTCTCCACATCCTCACCAACACTTGTTATTTTTTGATTTATTGATAATAGCCATACTCACAGATGTAAGGTGGTATCTCATTGTGGTTTTAATTTGCATTTCTCATTGTTTAGTGATGACGAGCATCTTTTCATGTCTATTGGCTATCTGAATGTTCTCTTTGGAAGAATGACTATTCAGGTTCTTTGTTAATTCTTTAATGGATTGTTTCTTGATGTTGAGTTGTATGAGTTCTCTAGAAATTTTTTAATATTAATGCCTTTACAGAGGTATCATTGGCAAATATCTTCTCCCATTCAGCAGCAAGTTCTCTTTTGTTTTGTTAATTCATTTGCTGTGCAAAAATTATTATGTAGTCCCATTTTTTTTAAATTTCCCTTACCTGAAGAGATATATCTGAAAAAAATATTACTGAGCAATATCAAAGTATTTGCTGCCTATGTTTTCTTCTAGAACATTTATAGTTTGGGGTCTTACATTTAAGTCTTTAATCCATTTTGAATTTATTCGTGTTTATGGTATAAGAAGGTGGTCCAGTTTCATTTTTTTTTTGCATGTATTTATCTCATTTTTCTATCATCATGTATAGAAGAGACCATCTTTTTCATTGCATATTCTTGCCTCCTTTGACAGATAGCATAACCAGATGAGGTGTATTTATTTCTGGGCTCTATATTCTGTTCCATTGATTTATGTGTCTGTTTTGATGCCAGCACCATGCTCTTTGGTTACTATAACTTTATAATATAGTTTGATACCAGGTAGTGTGATGCTTTTGCTTTGTTCTTCTTTCTCAAGATTTCCATGGCTATTTGGGGTCTTTTACAACTCTGTATAAATTTAGAATTATTTATTCTAGTTCTGTAAAAAAAGCCATTGATATTTTAATAGGAATTACATTGAATCTATAAATCACTTTGGTATTATAAACAATGTTATTAATTCTTTCCATCCATGTATACGATATGTTTCTATTTGTGTCTTCTTCAGTTTCTTTCTTCAATGACATAATTTTTTGAGTAAAGATTTTTTACCTTCTTGGTTAAATTTATTCCTAGATATTTTTTCGATGCAATTGTAAATGGGATTGTTTTCTTAATTTCTCTTTGTGATTGTTTATTATTGGTATATAGAAACACAACCAATTTCTAAATATTAATGTTGTATTCTGTTACTTTACTGAATCTGTTTATCAGTTCTAACAGCTTTTTAGTAAAATTTTTAGCATGCTGTATATTAGTATTATGTTTACTGCAAATAATGACAGTTTTACCTTTTTTTTAAAGATGAATGTCTTTTATTTCTTTATCTGATTGCTGTGGCTAGGACTTCCAATACAATGTTAAATAAAAGTGGTGGAAGTAGATATCCTTGCCCTGGTCCTTATCTTTAGGAAAATGCTTTTAGCTTATCCCCACGAAGTATGATGATAGCTGGACTTATTATATATGGCCTGTATTATGTTGAAGTATGTTGCCTCTATTCCTACTTTGCTAAGTTTTTGTTATAAATGGATGCTAAATTTTGTTAAATGCCATTTAGCATCTATTGATATGATGTAAGGTAACTGAATGGATAAAAAAAAACATACATATGCTGTTTATAAGAGACCCACTTCAAATTGAACAACACACACCAACTGAAAGCAAAGTGATAAAAAAAGATATTTTATGAAAATGGAAATTTTTTAAAAAGCAGGGTAGCAATACTTGTATCAGACAAAATAGACTTTAAAACAAGTCTATAATAAGAGACAAAGAAGGACACTACATAATAATAAAAGGATCAGTTCAACAAGAGGATATAACCCTGGTAAACATTTAAGTACTCAATATAGGAGCACTTAAATATATAAAGTACATATTGATAGACATAAAGGGAGATTGACAGTAATGTAGTAGGAAACTTTTTAAAATACCATTGACATGAATAGACAGCTCTTTCAGAAAGAAAATTAACAAAGAAACATAGCCTCAAATGACACACTAGATCAGATGAATTTAATTGATAGAGTGTTTCACTTCAAAACAACAGAATATACATTTTTCTCAAGTGGACGTGGAACATTTTCCTAGATAGATTACACATGAGAACATATAATAACTCATCATAAATTTAAGAAGACTGAAACCATATCAAGTGTCTTCTCTGACCAGAATAGTATGAAATTAGAAATCAGTTATAAGAAAAAAACTGAAAAACACACAAATACTTGGCGGCTAAATAACATGCTACTAAACAATGAATTGGATAACAATAAGATCAAGAAAAAATCAAAAGATACATTAAAACAAATGAAAATACAATGAACCAAAATCTATGGAACAGAATGAAAACAGATCTAAGAGAGAAATTTATAGCAATACAGGCCTACTTCAAGAGACCAGAAACCTCAAATAAAGAATATAACATCATGCCTAAAAAATTTTTAAAAAAAGAGCAGCAAACAAAGCACAAAGTGAGTAGATGGAAAAAAAAATAATAAAAATCAGAGCAGAAATAAATAAAATAGAATGTAAGCAAACAAATAGATAAATCATCAATGAAAGTAAAATCTGGTTATGAAAAGGAAAATTATATTGATAAACATATAACAAAACTCATCAAGAATAAAAGAGAAGACTCACATAAATAAAATCAGAAATAAAAGAGGAGGAGTAATATACTCCATGGAAATACAAAAGATTACAAGAATATACTACGAGCCATTATATGCTAACAAATTGGACAACCTGGAAGAAATTGATACATTTCTAGAAATATACAATCTTCCAAGACTGAGTCAGAAAGAAATAGAAAATCTGAACAGACCAATTACTACTAACAAAATCAGATCAGTAAACTCCCAACAGACAGAAGTACTGGATGAGATGGTTTCACAGGTGAATTTTACCAAACATTTAAAGAATAATTAATACATATTCTTAAACTATTTCCAAAAAAATCAAGAGGAGGAAAGGCTCACAAACTAATTCTACAAGGCCACTATTACCCTGATTTCAAAACCAAAGATATTTTAAAAAGAAATTATAGGCTGATATTCCTGATGAACATAAATGCCAAAATCCTCAACAACATTAAAAAAAGATCATACACCATGATCGGGAAGAATTTATTCCTTGGATGCAAGATTGGTTCAATATATGCAAAGCAATTAATATTAAACACCACATTAACAAATTGGAGGGTAAAAATCATATGATCATATCAATAGATGCTAAATGGCATCTAACAAAATTTAGCATTCATTTATAACAAAAACTTAGCAAAGTAAGAATAGAGGCAACATACCTCAACATAATACAAGCCATATATGAGAAGTCCAGCTATCATCATACTTGCAAATGCATCAGTTCACACCTAGGCCACTTGTTGCCTACCTCGGATCTTCAGACATTCAAGATTTGTTTACAAAATACTACAGCTAAGGTTGGGCTGGTTACAGTACCATCAAAATGTATGAGAGGGGAGGCCTGTTGATTGCTGCTAACGGAACATCTTACTGAGAGTATGGAGTGGGAATGATAGACCAGTAACCTGAAATCATCACTGGTCTATTTGTGAGTTGGATAGTGAGTGATCTCATAAAGTTACTGAGGTGGAGTGATCAACTCTCACCATGCCAGTGCTGATTTAATTTTGGCTGTGTGGGAAAAAGGTTCAACATAGGCAAGATGGTCCTCACCTGTAGTCTGTGAAAGAGGGCTCAACAAAGGAACAGTGGCTGCTGTACATCTAGCCCTCACTCTGAAGCTACACAATTCAGGCTTCTCTGTATGTCTCTGGTACCTCCCGAGGTGCTATCTTTCTGCTGGAGTCCAGGGTGAGTGCCTGTGGGTGTGCAAGTTCAGTGAAGAGATATCTGGATTTCCAGTTGCCTTCCATCTCACCTGGATAGTTGAAATCCCTACTGATTTTCATTTGTTGGGACTTCTGGCCTGGAAGCCTGAGCTAGGGAGCTCTGATGTGGGACTGGGACCCTTCACTCCTTCAAGGAAGGCTCTGCAACCAAAATATCCCTTGTTATACTCAATCACCACATATATTTGCAAGACCAGCCTGATATGTAACTCCATCTCTCCCACCAGTCTTAATGTGATCTCCTCTTTCTATCCCCAGTTATAGGAGTTATGTTCAGCTAGTTTTGAAATCATTTTCTGAGTTGAGTGTTTCATAATTTAGTTGCAATTTTAATTCAGTCATGGGAGGAGGTATGCACAACATTTACCTTCCAAGCCATCTTGACCAAACCCTAGACTAAGTTTTTAAAAAGCATCTTGATATTGACATTCCACTCTACTCCATCCTGATATTTTATAGCAGACCACAACCTGACATCAGAGCCTAAGAAAGGTACTTAACTCCAGAGTCTTTGATAGCAAAGTTTATCTGTCTAAGAAAATTCTTCCCTAAATTACTTAGTTTCACCACAAGTAAAGAGTTTAGCTAAGTAATTTGAGAAAAATAATTTCAACCTGAGCAAAAGTTACAGAATTAGTGAAAAATTCCTTAAAGTACTTTAGCTTTTTTTTTCATTTCATTTTTTTTTTAATTTTTTTTTTTTATTTTGCCTTTGGTAATGCAGCATAGTCAGACAAACTGCTTTTGGAGAGTTATTTAAATATTTTAGAAAGGATCATTTAAAGGTAAAACCCAAGAAATGGGTATTAGGTCTAAATCATTTGCTAAAGAAAGAAAAAAGAGAGAGAATGTAATTCTATTAAGCTATTGGGAAATGTTCCAGTGGTCCCTTTATTATTTTTAAAAGTGTTGTTTACTGTGACAAATGACCAGAGGGGAATATGAGAAGTAGAACCTAATCTACATAGCAGAATTTGAAGATTCATGAATAATCATAGTTTTAAAACTTTATCTTTCTGGTAGTCATTAAAACTAGACAGGATTTCATCAGACTATACAATGGCTTTGTGTGGCTGTGTGTGTGTGCATGTGCATATGCATGTGTGTGTATGTGTATGTGTAAGAGGGAAAGAAAGAGGCTTTATGAGGGAGAAAAATAATATATTCACCTAAAATATAACCTTGACTGAGCCTGTGTGAAGTACAGATTTTAGACAACTACATTTGAGTGCAATCAAGATGAAAATATGTCATTCATTAATTAAAAAATAAATAAATAGTATGATGCCCTTTTTTTCTTTTTTTAATTTCAATTTTTTTCCTCTGTGAATCTAAGTAAAAATACTCTGTGCCTTACCACTTGGGACCTTTCTTTTCTGTTAAGTTTACAGAGTTTATGGATAAAATGAAGTATTTCAGTTGTACTCTGAACATGAATGCTTAAAATGATACTCAAGTTTATTAGGCTTAAAACAAAAACAATTGTTGCAGATATTTGCCTATCCTTTTTTGTACTGCACAGTGGTTCCTGTATAGCGACTGAGATTGCAATGCCTCAATTGTAAATATCACCTTTTTTTAAAAAAAATGGTACATATATTTAATGATATGCCAAAAAAAACCTTTGTGAGTCTTAAAGGCATTTGTATTGTTGAAAATATTCATATAACAAAAGGTATATGGTCAAGTGGATAAGTAATTGATTACATGCCTAGGACTGCATATCTCACTCTGTTCTCCTGAACAATATTTCTAGTAGCGAGAGTTATAAAATGTAGTTGCTTTTTTAATACCTTGCCCAGAAAAAGAAATCAAAAGATATGAAGTTAAAGAAAAAAAAGTAAGGAAAAAAAAGGAATGAAAAAAAAAATGAAAGAAAAGAAAAGGAAAGAAAAAAAGAAGGAAAAAAATGAAAAGGAAAGTAGAAAGAAAGGAAATAAGGAAGAAAAGAATGAAAGAAATGAAATAAACAAAAAACAATAAAAATCTCAACTAACACAAAGGCAAACACATCATTTACAAAAATAGTATAACATTTGTATAACTGTATTACATTCTTTTTCTTTTCTTAAGCATAATAGCAAGATTACGTGACATTGGTTTGATATGTTCAGTTACCTGAGCAGTTTGCATAAATGCTTTATATATTTCCCTACTAATCTTCATACAATTTTTTAGAGTAGGAGAAGAATGTGAAATATACTTTGAGTGAATTCCACTAAATCTGAGGTCTTGATGATCACTTAGTCAATAAAAAATCTACAGACTCTCAGCTTTTCTACTTTGACTATAGTATTTTTAGTTTAAAGAATATTCTATAATTCTTTTGGTTCCCTTTACTTCGTGCTTTTTATAGTATTCTGATGAGTATATCTTTTATAGTTTCTATAAACAACTCTGCGAAGTATAAAGTCAGAGGAAAGTTTGAAACCAATTTTAATGACAAAGGACAGTTAGTTATTCTCAGAGATTCTCTAATCTAAAATTACTTGTTGTTAATATGTTTAGGCTGCCAAACATGCTCTCTTTGACCATTTTTTGTAATGATCTATTAATAAATATAAAGTTATTTATTGAAATTTTATTGTATGTCCTAATTAAGCTATGGAGTAAGAGATATTCCAGTTTTTGAAGAGAAGTATTGTTCAGAAGCATAGTTACTTTTTCAAGATAACATAACTATTCATATGAAAATAAATTCAAAGAAAGATTTATCTGAGTCTAGTCTATCATCTTCTCACGAGGCTAAAATAGAAAACTGTTCCTGATTTATTTTTTATAACATTCCACACCCAAAATTTTTATGCTGAGATGAACAAACTCAAATACATGAGCAATAAAGTATGTAGAAAGAGTAAAAATAGTCTTTAGCATTTTAAATGATAAATGTCATAGGAGTTTACTTCTTGTAAATAGGAAAAACAAAACTATTAACCTTTGCATGGCAGTTATCTGCCTAATCTCTAAAAAGCTATTTATTTTCTCTTATATAACAACAATCAAACCATTTTTATAGGATTAATTTTAAATCAATCAACCTTTGGATAATGGGAATTGGGCCCTTTGCAACAATTCATCCAATCTATAGATATTTACCCAGTATCTATCCATGATGTACCCAGCAGTCATTGA